>JAKWJC010000371.1:38685863-38765863 GCA_027704865.1 Solanum neorickii
TGAAATTGAAATTTTGAATATGGAAGTGATGTTTTTAATAATCTTGATACCTATCTATGGAAGTGATGTTTGTAATAAAGAAGTCTTGATAAATATTGTTAATGTAGTGAAAAGTGGAGAAAATATATGATATTTTTACAATATAAATATATGAAAGTGTCACGTTCTGACACAGTTTTATTAATCAGAGTGTCACATTCCGATTTAGTATTATGGATTAGAGTGTTATATTCCGACACGATATTATTGATTGGAGTATCACGTATCAACACGGTATTGTTGGATAAGAGTGCCATGCTCCGACACAGAATAATTGGATTAGAGTGTCACATTTTGACATGGTAACATTTAAGGAGAAAGATATTGAATTAACTTAATGTACTCAATTTCAAAGAATTCATTTCTCAAATGAGTGTTTGAGGAGGCATGAGTCCCCATATTTGTGCTTGATAATGTGATTGATTGTTTATTTACTTTAATGTTGTTGTCACTGGTTAATGTTGTTTGTTGCTTGCCACCTACTATGTGTCATAGTTCACTTTATACTATTATTCATTGTATATTAGTTTCTATTTTCGGTTGGCCGATGATACTTGCTCAGTACATGTTGCTCCATACTATGAGGTACTTGTGTTTTCCTTTTATGGAGTGCGTGTACTAACAACTCCGACATGCCCTCATCTCTAGCCGATCTCTAGCATATTAGCTTTGAAGTTGAGCATCTCATTCAAGCTCGTATTGGATTCTCTTGGTCATGACATGATATCTTATGTTTTCAAACATAGACTATTTTATTTATTTATTTTCATGTCATTAAACTCTTAGACTTAGTATTTGACGATAAAATGTCCTTAATTTGACGACTTTCAGGTTTTGGGAATGATATTTAGTAGACTTTAAGGGATTTGAGTTTCTTACACTAATAAGATTTAGTATTCCTCATTATGATTAATATTTCATAAGTTGATGATAAATAAAAGTTCTTGTTGGATTCATTAGTTCTCGCACCTAGGAGTTTAAGTTTGGGTGTCACCTTTGACTAGTTTTGGGTCGTGACAAGCTTTGTATCAGAGCGTTATGTTTGGAGATCTCATCACACAAGGAAAATTCTAGTAGGTTCTTGAAGAAAACTATATGGGAACTCCTTTACTTTTCTTCGATAGGTTATTAGATATTAGGAAAACATTATTCCTTCTTTCTTTCGTGCTACTACTTGAATTTAATTGAAATCTAGGTGATAAAAATTGGTATATGAACTTCTTCACTCTATGTTACATATGGTTAGTGCTGGAGTATCGTCCAAACAAAAACAAAATGTGTCCTTGAAAATAGGTATATTTTCTCGATTGACTACATGGTCAGTAATGACTAGTAATCAATATAATATTTTTATCATAAAGTTGAAACCCTCATTCTTCAAAGGTATTGATTATGATAATGCGTATACTGTCATTGTTTATTATTTTGACTTGCTTCATAATACGAATATAGTTGAGAGGCTTAGTGTTTAGTTTGTTGTACACTAGTTTCGGAGAGACACAAAATGTTGTGGTAGTCTCATGTTTGCTGCCGATTATTAAAGGAACTACCTATGACTTAAGGAAACATTTTCTATCTTCTTCATCAAATTAAATACCCCAAATCTAAAGAGATAAGAGGATAGATGGTTTCTAAAATAAATATAAATGGAAGATATGTGTTGTAGACTATTAGGTCAATTTTGTACTTTATATAGATATGTGAGAACATGCAAGAAGTTTCATAAGGGACAACTAGAAAATGATCATCATTACTTTAGAAAATAAAGTTAGCACAATTTTCATATCATGTATGATTAGTTTAGCGAATCATGAAATTAGGTTGCGCCAATCGAGGTCAAAATCTTTAATGTGATCCCATTGATTTCTTTTATATTAAGGAGGGTCAAACGTATTAAGTGTGTTACTTTTGTTATCGACCTGATCGAAGAAAGAATACAAATTTCATAGGGGTTGAGACAAAATAGATTTATAATATTTTATGGATATTCAATGGGTATAATTGTTTGAGCTATTTGGGTGCAATCTTTTCGATAAGTATGGTGTGTTCTAGCGATGGATTTAACGACCTTTCATGGTACGGTACGGTACTAATGTTACGTGGAAATGATTACATTGATTGTCAAGTGTAAATACTAACTACTTAAGCAGCTATCAATGGTATGACATGTTTAGATATGATATTCGATGTTGCTTTTACAATTGAAAAACCAACTAGTTTGTTACTACGTAAGCTTGGATTAAGAATTATATCAAAGGAAAAATTTAGTGGTGAATCTTTTTCACGATATTAATACATTTAGGTTGTTAAATGTATCTTGAGGGTTCTAGGAATAGTGATTTTTTTAATCTCGAAAGGAGTGGATTGATGCTGGAATGAAAAATTTATAAATAAAGAATGTCAGTGAATATACTTGGGTGAAATCAATTGGAGATTTTACTTCGAAAATATGTATAAATATTTTGTATTCCTTTGGATCTGATTGGTATCATTCGTGATGACAAAGGTTTATTGAGCGTGATGGAAATATGAGTTACTGATATATTGTGATTGAGATGCAATTGTAAAATATGTATTGTTGGTTAAATAAATTTTATATGGAAATAATGACTTCTGAGTATCTAAGTTTCCGAGTTTCTACTACTTAGTAAGTATCGTGGTTTAATGGAACGTTTTGAGAGATGTTGGGGTACCTCTCAAATATAATTTAAAGGAGCTAGATTCATAATGAAAATGACATAAAAATTAGTGGGATGAGTGTATCCTTAGAAAAGAGGCGAGAGTAAGAATATTTTCTCTGAATACAAGGACTTAAAATGTATGTTCAATGAGATTAAGAATTAAGTTTAGTGATGCTTAATTTCATCCGCTCTGGGTATAATAATAGTGTCATGTGATCATCAGATTGGCTAAAAAACTAGTTGATAAGACTTGATATAATAGTGTACATATGTCCAACTCAAGTTTGATGATAAGTTCCTTTGTGATTTGTGTTTGGTAAAGAGAACATTTTGATTTATAGTAAAAGATATTGTAAGATCGATGGAGAGGGGAATCATGATATGTCAAGATACATGAATACATAAAAATCATCAAGGTATGAGCTAATATTGATATATAAGGGGATTGAATTACACAATTGAATTCACATTTTTTTTTAAATTGTAAGTGTACATTCGTAGTAGTATATTTTTTCATGATATAAATTTGCAAGATAAACAATGATCGTTTCATTAGACATTGAGTATTTGAGTGGACTTATGCGTAGTTTTGGTCATGAATATGTTTGTTACTTCTGATTTTTTTAGGACACAAGGAAAGGATTCACTTAAAGTGTAGGTTTAGAGTATAAGGTAAAATTTCATGGGTTGTTTGTTTAAGGATGAGATGAGTAAGAAATCTAGAAAAATTAACAAAAGTATAATACATAGATGCGTTGAGATATTTTGAATTTTATGATATATTGCATAGGCACTTGATGGTTAATAGAGGTTATTACCTTATAATACATAGAATAATTTGAGTGACCAAAAATTTCCCTTAGTGTTGGCATGAGGTATATGATGGTTTAGAATGGTAGCTAAAGCATTGTATGTGGAAGTGTGTGAAGTTGATTTTGGGTGTAATTTAATAGTTTGATCTCGATGAAAGGTACTTTAAAGTTATAAAATAGTGCTATTGGCCTTTTTTGGGACTCGTATTTCTCATAAAAGGCTTAAATAGAAAGAGAGATAGATATAGTTTGAACATGTGCTTGATAAGAATACTTTGATTCTAATGATGATTTGGGAGTAAGGTCGATGATCGGTGTGGTTATGATGTTTTTTTTGTATTAATGATTGTTGAATTCAGTGGATGTGGTGTTCAATAAATCAAGTATGTTTGAAATTATAATATGGTCTAAATTGGTGATTGTGGGTACTTAAAAAAATATATCAAAGACATAATACAGTAAGATGAATAAAAATGTTTGATACTGGCACTAGAAGGGGCGTCAAATGTGCGAGCTAGTTTGAAAATGATAATATTAATATTGGTTAAAAATAAAATGGGTTCAGTCTTGACCCGTCCAAGTTTTCTTTGGGCTCAAATGGTTGGGCTCAAGTGGGCTAAAAATGGTTTGAAACTTGACCAGCGCATTCTGACCCGATAAATCTCAATAACTTAACATATTGCTATTTATCTTTTATAATTCACAATTTGGATTTCATTTAAAGAATTTTTTTGTTAAAAGGATAACAAATGGATTACATAAATCCTAAAAAATGTTAAATAAAAAATACTTCATACTTTTAATATAGGAGCATATCTTAATAATAAGTTTTAAACAGGTTAAAATTGGGTATTGAATTGGGCTTCATTGGAAATTTTCTTCAAATGGGTTAAGCTTGAATGCATTGAGATCGAACCCAATTCAAATTATCTTGAGCCCAACCCTTAAAATTCTTGGCAGGTTACCTATGTTTGAGTTAATTTTTTACACCCCTGGGCCCTATGGAAGGAGTATCTAGAGTTGTTCGACCTGGTTATATACATTCTTATGTGACCAACTACATCATTACGGACATGTGTTAAAATATAGTTCACTTTCTCTATCGTTGTGTGTTTTCGCTTTTATGGTTGAGTCCCTTGTAGTGGATCAGGTGTACCTATATGTGACGTGCTCTTGATTAGGTAGGGTGATTAGGCATACTTGGCTATCTCAAATGACATATTTGGTGTTGTCTTGGATTTATTAAAGTTAGTCGCCATTTTACACATTCAATTTTGCTTATGATAATTTGTAGCAGAACTATCATAAAATTTTACATGTGTTTAGACTTAAGAATTATCTTATCATCGGTATCATGTTTTGACAATGTGTAGATATCCAACTGGTTGGTTCGATACTTTGGATATAAGACCTTGGATACTAATATATTGAAGGAATTGTTGACACAAGTACCCTTTTTTACCCTCACTTTCATTTGATTGTTCGAGAGTAAACGTGTGTACATTGTTATCTATTGTAACGACCCATTTGGTCGTTTTGAGAAGTAGAGATTTTTATTTTATAAAATACTTTTTGATAGACTATAAATGCATAATTTGGACTACTTGTAAAAAGATTTTTTATTTTAATGGGGTAGTTTTTATAATTTATTTAGTTGGTGGTTATGGAAAACAAAAGTAAACTTAATAGTCGGTTACTTTCACACTTTTATAGTTTTTCTTATATAATATTTATGGAAAAATATTTTGTAGAAAGCATGAGGGTTTGAGAAGAGAGAGAAACTACATCAAAACTAATCGTGGGTCTTTCCGCTGATACTATTCATTGTAAATTACAATCTAATTCTTGAAAGAATATTGTACTACTATAGAATCGAATGGATGTATTTTATAGTTGGTACTTGGTTGTTATAATATAATTAGGCAGAAAATTTTGGCAATGTTGAAACTGAAATTTGGAATATGGCAGTTTAAAAGTACGTTCTTTAACAATATGAGGGGACTAACGTTTGGGCATTATTGTTTAATGATGGATAAGGTTTGAGGTTCTTGGTTAGATTAGCATGAATTATATTATATAGATATATATTATTGGATAGATATTTATTAGAAATTCTTTCAATTTTAATTCTTAAATTCTTAAGGACATCCCATTATTCTCGGTTTTAGAGTTTGATTATTATGGGAACATGATTGTGAGTAGATAAAAATCGAACTACGATGATTAATTGAGGGTTATGGGCAATTATTAATTAATATTAAGAGTATAATGTATATCTTGGTTTTGCAATATTACTTTGGGGTGGATTAAAATTAATGAGTTCTTAGTTAGTTTTGATGTGTTGTATTTTTGTTATGGTAGAGAATAGAGTATAGAGTAGATCTCGCTCGAAGTGACGCATTGAATAAACAAGACTTGATAAAATATTGTTAATGCACTGAAAGATGTGGTGATAGTTAATTCTACATTAACAATATTAATGGATCGGAGTTTCATATTCCAACCAGTATTATGGATCAGAGTGTCACAATCGAACACAACCTTATGGATCAGAGTGTCATGTTCCGATACGGCATTATGGATTCGGAGTGCCACTTTTTGACAGAATATTATTTGATTGGAGTGTCACTTTTCAACATGGAATAATTGGATCGGAGTATGAAGCTCTGACACAGTAATATCAAAAGAAAAATATATTGAATTAACTTAATGTACATAATTTCAAAGAACTCATTTTCAAATAAGTGTTATGTGGAGGCATGAGTCCCAATACGTGTGCTTGATACTTTCATTGATTGTGTACTTACATTAGTGTTGTTGTCCCTAGTTCATGTTGTTTGTTACTTGTCACCTACTAATTGTTATAATTGATTTTACATTACTTCTTATTGTATACTAGTTTTATTTTGGGTTGGCTGATTATATATATTCATTACATGTTGCTCTATACTGAGCCCTACTTGTGTTTTCCATTGTTCCTTTTCATGAGCTCCATACTGAGCCCTACTTGTGTTTTCCTTTGTTCCCTTTCATAAAGCGCAGCGAATGTACCGGCGACTTTGAGATGCCCTCAGCCCTAACTAGTCGCCAGCATATCAGGTTACAAGTTGAGATACTCATTAAAGATTGTGTTAGATTCTCTCGGTCAGGATATGATTTCATTAGATTTGGGACATAAACTATTTTATTAATTTGTTTTGGTGTCTTTAAACTATTAGAAATAGTATTTGATATTAGATGTCCTTAATGTGATTAATTTCAGGTTTTGAAAATTACATATAGTAGACTTTAATGGATTTGTGATTCTTACACCAATAAGATTTAAGCTTCCGAATTATGATTAGCATTTCATAAGTTGAATGATAAATATAAGTTTGGATTGGATTAATTTGTTCTCTCATGTAGGAATTTAAGTGTGGGTTCCATTCATGACTCGTTTTGGGTCGTGACACTAACTAACATTACTATAAAATAGGGGTGAAGTAAATTCAAAAGATAACAATAATGGGCTGAAACAAAAAATGAATCGTATAATTTTTGACAGATATTGTTTGTGCATTGCTTATATGATATTTCTTATTTTTATTCTTCTTTATAAACAGGTGAAATCCTTAATTTTTAACCAATTAAAAGGATTTGAGACCCATATTAGGATTGTCTTGTTGTGGGATCTACTAAAAAGAACTCTTCAAGGCCACAATTTATTTGACAGCATAATAAATTATTCGGTTTAAAAAGATGTGAATGAAATTGAAGAGTTGTATGTTTTATAAAAAAAATTGACTTTTCGGAAGAGTTGCGACAGTTCTGAAGAGTTGACACTAGGATGAAAAGTTATGACTTTTTCGTAAGTTTGTGACTTATTTGAAGGGTTGTGCTTTTTCTGATAAGTCACAACAAGAAGTCATTCACACTATCATCTATTCTTTATAAATAGATGGGTTTCTCTTACTTTTCAATAACAAAATTTTGAACTTTCTTCTTTTCTATTAAATATTGTATTCTAAGTGAATTTTACTATTGTTGACTGGTTTGCTGACACCGTGGTTTTTAGTATTAATACACCGGATGTTAACATTATTCTATTATGAGAGGATATATTCCATCAACCTTGAGTACTCGAGGGGACTAATTTTCTTAAGAAAACATATTGTATTCGGTGGGGTCAATTTTATTTTGGAGAAAATATTTGTTTATTATTTTTAACTAGTAAAACTACTCGCGCCTCGCGCGAGAACTTTATATCAGAGAATTTATAAAATAATACTATAAATTTATCAGTTATTAAGAGTAAAACAATATATTATCTCATATACAAGATTATTTTGTGGTAACAAACATTTATAATGTAAAGAAAATGAAACTTATTACATCCTATCATTTATCCTTACTAACAGAAACATAATTTAATTACTACATAAATTATACCAAGATCTATAACATAAGAAATCATCAGTAAGACATTCAAAAGGAACAAAGTACATAAATTTTTAGTTGTGAAGAAGAAGAAGAAGAAGAAGAAGAAGAGGAGGAGGAGGAGGAGGAGGAAATTTAGAATTTTCGTTGTTTTAAAGTGATACGAAATCTCTTTATTTATAGACAACAAAGGGTACTGTGCAAAAATATTTATTATGCCTTATCTGAAAGTTTACAACTATTTGGAAAAGTTGCAAACTTCTGAGTGGTCACAACCATTCATAAAAATCACATTCTTAATAAAAGTCACAACTTTTCATGAAAGTCGCAACTCATCATAAAATTCACAATTCTTCAAAAAAGTGACAACTTTTCTTAAAAGTCACAACTCTTTACTAAAGTCACAACTCTTTATTAAAGTCATAACTGTTCATAAAAGTCGTAATTTTTCATAAAATGAGAAGGCCATTTTTGGAAATAAATAAATTTAAAAGGGAATTCTTGTCTGTGGTGGTGCCACATAGGCGAGTCGAAGGTTTTCTAATAATATATATATATATATATATATATATATATATTAATATATGTACATATGTATATGTATATATTAAATTTCTTGTTTTGAAAATATTCTTTTAATTTTGTTGTTTCTTATCAAGTTCTTCAAAAATATTTTTGTAAGTATCTTAGTAATATTTTCACACCTAAGATGGCTTTGAAGTGTAAGTGCTTATGTCAGGCATGCTGCATTATACACAAACATTGTACTGATCATCTTTGATATCTCCTTGGGAGTATAGTGTTTTTGAAGGTAATGCCGAAAGGTCTAGCCTGTATCTTCTTCTGAAGCATAACTTCTTCGGATCAAACATCAGCTATCTTGTTTTCCAGGATAATATTCCCCACTTTTTTCTTTTCTTCTAAAGATATTTTTTTCTCTAATATCTTATAGCCAAAATTGTTTGCTTTCTACAGTGGACTTCGGAGTTTTCCTAATTTTTATGGTTTCATTCTTCTATTGGAATCAATAGAGTTAGAGATTTCCAGCTAAATGTCTGCCAAGGAGGAAGATGGGAAGATTTGTGCACGTGTTGTATATAATGGGAGTACTTGTAGAATAAGTGAAATTGGGATTGAACTTTATCCTCTTTCTGAGTGTGGTTTTGGCGAAGTCTTACCAAATGCTCTTGTAGATTTTGCAAATTTTTGTGAGAAGTGGTGTTGGCGGGCTGAGAAATGAGTTTCAAGTTCAGGTATCTTAAGAGATAGATATTTGTATCTTCCGAAGCATTTTAAGGCTCCATAAGGCGGATACAAAAATGGTTTTCAAAGTAACATTTTGGTTGAAAAGTATCTCCATTATGATTATCCTGACATGGATATAAACCATTTTTTTCCTCAATTAGTTGGATGATTCCTTCAAAGAAGTCGCCAAGCTTAAAAGGCTAGCTTTTTGGTATATAAGATGTAGATATTTATTCGGTTGTTTGCGTCAATTAAAAAAACACTTAACACATCTTTTTATTGACCTGATGCCAATTTTTTTTCTTTTTAATTAATATTGATTTCGACTCAGATATGATAGAGAGGACTACATCTTTAGGAACAGAATTGCAATCTTTACTGCTTGATTTTCCTATAAGAGCCATTAGTGGTAAGGCTTGTAACGAAATTTGTAGAAGTTTATCAAAAGAAAATCCTTTTGCAGCCATGGTTTGTTATATTTGTTGCACTGGAATTTTTTTTTGGCGACTACGATGGGTACAATTATGTTCGATGTGATGCCACAATAGATGGATATATATGTGGACATATTTCCCATCTAGACTGTGTTCTACAAGCTTACATGGCTGGGAAAGTTAATGGAAGCATCAATTTGAATGCATAATATTTTATGTCGATATTGTGATTCAATGATGGATATGGTTCCACATTCTCTAAAGCTTATGAATACTTGCACATCTTTTTCTTCTCATGCTGACATTGAAACTTTTTTGAATGTTGGAATTTGTATTTTGTGTGCCTTACAAAAAAGAAGTGGAAAAGAGTTGTTTCATGATATTGTATCAATCAACGCAAAGGTATAGCTAATTGATGAAGTGTACTTTTTTCCTTATGATGCTATCTGTTTTCCTTTTAAGGTTTACAGTTAGTAGAATGACTAATTTGATAATAATATCAGCTTAGGAAAGGAGTTTGCATTCAAGATGCATTCGAAAAAGCAAGGTTCTGTGGATAGAAATGGTAACTTCTCTCCCCTCTCATTATCTTGTTTGTGTTGATCAGTTACTTTGGCTTGAATATTTGTACCTGAGCTAGACATTTCAGTATATGCAAATGTTGTTCTCTTTCAATAATTATTGTTTATTTCAGGACATAAATATATAAATTTGTTGATTTTTTCAAGTTAACTACCCTACAATTAGATGATTAGATTAAATAAACCTATTTTATAAGGTGTAAAGAGATAAAACAATTGATACAAATATTGTTTTACTTGTTCAAATAACCAATGTCAGCCTAATCATGTCCCTTTGTTTTCCTTAGAGCTTAAATGTTTCCAGTTAGAAAAATAGCCTATTTTGAACTCCTTGACATGAAAGATTACAGTTCACTTGTTGATAACATCCTCCACTCCTATAATTTTTTAATCTATCCTTTTTTTTCTTTTAGTTAGATCGATTAAATTAAATGTTTTTACAAGGTTAAATAGTGAAGTTAGGATATGCTATTATAGCTTGTTTCCATCATTGGAAAAGTCATTCTTCCTTGATTCTGATAGGGTGTGCTTTCCTTCTAGTAGGTTTCTCATTCGTCTAGATTTCATTTTTACACAAGTCAATCTCCTCGATTCGGTTATATTCGTTTATCAATCTTCCTTCATTCTTGTAGTGTATGACTTCCATTTATGATTAGATATGCTTTCTTTTCACAGATTTTTGATGTATCGGTTTTTTTCTTGCACAAATAATTTAATATTAGTGTATATATTACAACATATAGTTAATAGAGCTAACAATATGTGTTATATCATTATGCCATATGCTATACTACTAAGATTTACTGCAGCGTATCAATATGGCTTCTATATCAAGATATTTTTCTTATTGTGCCTGTGATTCTTCATACTATGCTAGAAGTGAAACCATAGGCCAATTTAAACTGATAAATTTTGAGAAATAACTATGTTGAAGGAAAAACTCTTCTTCTTGAATTAGGTTCCTTATACATTTACTTTACTCGTGCCGTTCATTATAAATTTGCGGCACTAATGCCGGAGTGGGACTTTTTTATATGTATGTGGATGAATTCATTAGTTAATTAATAATTGGATTAATTCCTTTTACTCAGTTGTCTTACCAACAAAGAACTTGTAGGTTTTTCTCACCGCTACTTCTGAATAATTTTTAATGCAGATTCTAGTTAGGGTACTTCTCGTGGTGGCTGATCATTTCTAGTTTTGAATATCTTTTTCAGAATGGTGGTGAGATCATGTTTTTCGATTACCTTTAGTTGCATGTGATATTTTTAGTCCTTATTTCTTATCAGAGACTTATGATGTATTTCATACTCTTAAGTTGTATTCGATGATCTTTATACTTATGATACCTGGTTTTTGTATATTATTTGTTGTTCTTTTCTTTTGTGTGTTGCCTGACCACCCTTTTGGAGTCTCGTATATATGTGTATTATTTTTCGGCTTACACATTTTTTCTGATGGGGGGGGGGGGGAGTTTCTACCATCATAACCCTGACTTGTGGATAATGAAAAAACATATATCAATATGACAAGGGACATATTTAAAGTGACTCGAACACTCCTATCTCCAATACCACCTTTAATTATTCCTTTAGAAGAGCAAATCTTGTATTGTTTATTTAAGTGGAACAAATACGAAAACTCGATTAAACTATTGGTCTTTTTTAGTTCTCATATCTACTTATATCTCACTTTCATTAGGATGCAAGTAACGTCAATAAAATACGATATATTAAATTTTGAAGAACTGCACGTAGATCTGTTCATGGGTCGGTTATTAATAAAAAAACAAAATAACTCCAAATTAATCTATTTTAAAATTAGTAAAACCAAACCAAATTTATATTTATCAACCTTCGTGTTCACAGATCCACGAAGGTAGTGACCACCCAAGTCGAAAAGGGCTACCTCAGAAAAAATTGCCTACTTGCGGTAGAGTGAATACTACCTACTATGAAGTCTTCGACGCTCTTCCACATTAATAGCTAGCTTTTGCAGTGTCGAAGAATGAATATTTAGAGTCCCCATAATTTGTATAAGAATGTTATTGTTGGTCTTAGGAAATGGATAACATTTGAGTGGAGTTAGAAGCAAATGTTTTTTCATAAAGTTCTCTGGCAGAATGTATCGATTACTATTTATAAATAAATGATCTAGAGTTGGCAAATGGTTTCAACAGGACTAATAGGGAAATTATAGTAAGGGCGGAAGGATATTCCAAATATAAATTTTGAGATAAATAATAGATTGTATACTAAGATTCAAATATATGATACAACATATTTTGAACTCCATTTGCCTCTACACTTGTATCTTCCCTTACGCCAAGAGGGGATTTATCAATTTACGTATAACTAGAAGATTATGTTTGCCTTAGTAACACACTATAATTTTCTGAGGAATGGGATTAAATAACCAACATTGTAAATACCTAATTCCACCACTTAATAATAGGTATTGACAATATTGTTAGTTTTATCCCTTCCATTAAAAAATTATAGTGTGTTCTTAAGGCAATCATAATCTTCCTAATTATATGTAAATTGTTAAATCCCCTTTGATGTAAGGGAAAACACAAGTGTAGCGGCAAATGGGGTTCAAAATTTTTTTATCATATATTTATATCTTAGGTATACATTCTTTTATTTATCTCAAAATTTGTATTTGAAATATCCTTCCGCCCGTACTATATTGCACTAAGAGGCCTTTTTAAACCATTTGCCAACTCTAGATCAACGATTTATACATAACAATTGATACATTCCTCTTCCATGTTACATTTTAATATACAAAGAAATCAATGAACATTTGCACCTAACTCCACTCAAAAGCTATCAATTTCCTAAGACCAACAATAACATTCTTATACAAATTATGGGGACTATAAATATTTATTCTTCCACACTGCAAAAGCTTACTATTATTGTGGGAGAGCCTCGAAAGCTCCACATTAGGTAGTATTCACTCTACCACAAGTAGCCATCTTTTTCAGAGGTAGTCTTTTTTGAGTTGGGTAATTAGTGCCTTCGTGAAACTGTGAACACGAAGGGTGATAGATATGAATTTGTTTTTGTTTTATTAATATTAAAATCGATTAATTTGATGTTAATTTTTTATATTAATAAATGACCCATGAACACCACTACGTGCGGTTATTCAACATTTATTATTTCGTATTTTATTGATGCTATTTACATCCTAATAAAAGTGATATATAGTTATGTATGAGAATTAAAAAAAACTATAGTTTAATGGAGTTTTCGTATTTGTTCTACTTTAAATAAATAATACAAGATTTACTCTTCTCAATGAACAATGAAAGGTGATATTGGATATAAAGAGTGTTCGAGTCTCTCTAAATATATCCCCTGTCATTTTACGCACATTTTTTCATGATCCAAAAGTCGAGGTTATGATGGCAGATACTCGAACCCCGCCACCCACCCACCCCACCCCAAAAAAAGAAGAATGTGTAAGCCCGAAATAATACACATTTATACGAGACTCCAAAAGGGTTGTCAGGCCACAAATTAAAGAAAATAACAACAATGAATATCAAAAAACACGGTAGAATAGGTATAAAGATCATCTAATACAACTGTAGAGTATGAAACACATCATAAGGTCTTGAAATATCACATGCAAGTAATGGTAATTCAAAAACATGATCTCACCACCACTCGAAAATGTCTATAAAACTAGAAATGATCAGCCACCGCGAGGAGTACTCTTATTAGAATATGGATTAAAAATATTCAGAAGTAGCGGTGAGACAAACCTTAAAGTTCTTAGTTGGTAGGCCAACTTAGTAAATGGAATTAATCTATTTATTAATTAATAAAGGAATGCTTCCATATGTATACAAAAAAATCCAACTCCGGCATTAGTTCAACAAATTTTAATAATGAACTGCGCGAGTAAAGTAAATGCATAAGGAACCTAATTCGAGAGGAAGAGTTATGCCTATAACAAAGATATTTCTCACTATTGATCAGTTTAAACAGGCATATGGTTTCAGTTCAAGGTCTAGTAAGAAGAAACACAAGCACAATAAAAATAATAACTTTTTATAATAGCCCATGATATGCTCTAGTAAATCTTAGTAGTATAGATTAAGGCAGAATGATAAAACACATATAGGTAGCTCTATTAACTATATATTGTACTAATGACAGTAATACTAAATCTGTGCAAGAAAAAAAGAGATACATTAAAAATCCGTGAAAAGAAAGCATATCTAAACATGGATGTAAGTCAAAAACTACGAGAATGAAGGAAGATTGATGAACGAATGTACTAAAATCGAGGGGATTGAATCGCGTAAAAATGAAATCAAGACGAGCGAGCAACCTATTTGAAGGAAAGCACACCCTATCAGAATCAAGGAAGAATGACTTTTACAAATATGGAAACAAGCTAGCACATGCTTAACCTAGCTTCTCTATTTCATCTTGTAAAATCATTGAATTTAATAGATCTAATTAGTGAAAATAAAAAAAAATTAGAAAATTATACGAGTAGAGAATGTTTTCAACAAGTGAACTGTAATCTTTTCTGTCAAAGAGTTCAAATTAGGCTATTTATCTAATTGGAAACATTTAAGCTCTAAGCAAAACAAGGGGACTCGATTAGGCTGACATTGGTTATTCGAAAAAGTAAAACAATATTTGTATGAATTGTGTCTTTTATATCCTTACACCTTAGATTATAAGTTTTTTTAATCTAATCGTCTAAACTGTAGGGTAGTTAACTTTAAGAAAACAACAAATGTGTATATTTATGTGCTGAAATATACAAAATTATAGAAAGAGAACAACATTTGCACATACTGAAATGTCTTGATCAGATACAAATATTCTAGTCAAACTAACTAATTAACACAAACAAGATAATGAGAGGGGAGAGAAGTTACCAGTACTATCCACACAACCTTCCTTTTTGAATGCAAACTCCTTTCGTAAGATGATATTATTATAAAATTAGTCATTCTGGTAACTGTAAACCTCAAAAGGAAAACATATAGCATCATAAGGAAAAAAAAGTACAATTTATCAATTAGTTATACCTAAGCAGTGGTTGATTCAATATGATGCAACAACTGTTTTCCACTCCTTTATTGTGAGCCAAGCAAAATACAAATGCCAACATTCAAAATCTTTTCAATGTCAGCACAAGATGAAATAGATGTGTAGGTGTTAATAAGCTTCAAAGCATGTGGAACCAAATCCATCCTTGAATCAAAGTATCTACATAAATACTATGCATCCAAATTGATGCTTCCTCCAACTTTACCAGCCATATTAGCTCGTAGAGAAGAGTCTAGATGGGAAACATGTCCACATATGTATCCATCTATTGTTGTTTCAGATCGAACATAATTGTACCCTTCATAGTCCGAACCTATCATTTTGCAGCAAAGGATACAAGAACAACCTTGGAAAAAAAAAGGTTCACTGAAACAAATATCACCAACCATGGTCGGAAAACAATTTTCTTTTTATAAACTGCTACAAATTTCATTACCTGCCTTACAAGTAATGGCTCTTATAGGAAACTTAGACACTAAAGACTGCAATTTTGTCCCTAAAGATGTAGTCCTCTGTATAATATTTGATTCAAAATTAATATTTGATTAAAATGAAAACAAATTTTGCATAAGGTCAATAAAAAGAAATGTTAAGTGTTTATTTTGTTGACGCAAACAACCGAATAAATATCTACATGCTATACACAAAAAAGCTAACCTTTTGAGCTTTCGACTTCTTCGAAGGAATCATCAAACTAAATGAGTCAAAAAATTGGTCTATATCCATGTAAAAATAATCATACTAGAGATACTTTTCTACTGAAATCTTACTTCGAAAATCATTTTTCTTTCCACCTTTTGGAGCCTTAAAATTCTTCGGAAGATACAAATATCTATCTCTAAAGGTGCCTGAACTGGAAACTCTTTTCCCTGCCCGCCAACCCAACATATCACCAGCGTTTGGAAAATCTACAGGAGCATATGGTAATGCTTCGCCAGAGTAAGACTCAGAAACAGGAGCATATGGTAATCCTTCGCCATAGTAAGACTCAGAAACAGGATAAAGTTCAAGTTCAATTTCACAAATTTCTAGAAGCACTCCCATTATATACAACATGTGCACGACTCTCCTAAACCTCCTTCTGGGTTGATTTTTATTTTGAAATCTCTAACGATGCGGATTCCAATAGAAGAGTGAAACCATAAAAATAAGGAAACTTCAGAAGTCCACAGTAGAAAGCAAACAATTTTGGCTATAAAATATCGGAGAAAAAAATAGCTAATGGAGAAAAGCAAGAAGTTGGGCATATTTTCTAGGAAACAAGATAGCTAATGTTTTATCTAAAGAAGTTATTCATCAAATGAACATAAACGTTAGACAATTCGGCATGAGATACAAAAATACTATCCTCCCAAGGAAACATCAAAATTGATCAGTAGAATATTTATATATAATGCAGCATGCCTGACATTAACACATAAACTTCAAAGTTACTTAGGTGTAAAAATATTACTAAGATACATAAAAAAGTACTTTTGAAGAACATTGTAATAAACAACAACATTTAAAGGATATTTTCAAAACTAAAAATTTAAAACCAATAAAGAGAATAGAATCTGAAACAAATTAAAAATAATAAACAAAATATTTTCTCGAAAAAATTAATTGACCCCACTAAATGCAAAATGTTTTCTTAAAAACTAAAGAAGGGGAAGGTTGAAAGGGGAACTTGTTTATGGAAGAAAACTATTTTATTAGGTTGTTCTTGCCTTCTTGGTTTGCTTGTGTTAATTACAAATGACTATGGTCACCCCTATTTATACTAGAGTAGGAATGCTTCTAGAGTTATTCGATATTGATCTATAAGAAATATCTAGTTGTCCTTATCTTCTAACTATCTATCAAGAATCTAGATTTTCCTATAATTCACTAAAAATATCTACTTCTCTAGAACATCTACACAATTCCTAGATACATCAAGTACTAATTGTACTACTCTATATAACTACAGAAAGTTCTACTAAATATTTAGGATTATTTATACCTCCAAAAAATCATATTTTGTTTTCACACTCCCCATAAAAGTGATTTTTTTGGAAACTATATGACAATGTCATGGAGGACCTCAAACGAAGCTTTGAGGCACATCTTGGTGAAAACCTGGTAGTTTCTTCAAGACTCGTGTTGATTTAAATGATAAAGATTTTCCCTTATCGAAAGATGCCTGTAAATTATCTCCTTGCTGATTCTCTTCGCTTCTCGACAACTACATTATCTAGAAAAACACTATCAATTTTTAGTGAAGTCTAAACATCAACCTCGGATACACTGCCATATTCTTTTATCATCTCCTCGGTAAATTTTTTGACAACATCAAAGTTTTCAAAATTCATATCATTTGTCTTTAAGACTTCAATATCATCTTCTTCCTCTATTAATCTCTACTTTCTCCATCTACTTTAAAATAAATTCCAAGCCATAAATTGGACTTAATATTGCAAATGATTGAGCAAATACTTCTTCTTCCAATGCATCTCCATCAATGACTTCTCTGTATATGTCGTTACTAGCACATGCAGTTTCAGATATTGCCTTTTCTGGATCTTTTTTTCTTTTTCTTCTATAGACGATACTATATAACCACATGGAATATCCTCAAAAATTTCTTGCTTAATGTCAACATCAGTTTCTTGATTTCCAAGTGATCGGATATTTATATTTTAAATCCTTGCTCAAATCTCTTTCAAGATTGATGGAAGTCATGGTATCTATTGCTCAAGCCTCAGCTATTATACCTTATCCGCACTCTTCTCCTTCATCGGCAACTTCTTGTGCCATATTTCTTTACTTGGCTTGGAACTATTTCTTTATGAGCCCTACTTCGCCACAACAATAACATCTAATTCAGAAGCCTGACTAAGTGAACAGATAAAAGATCGGGATAGCCGGAATGTCCTATTTTAAGATAAGATGATCCACCTCTTTGTTCGCTTCGGAGGCTAACTCAGATAGGTTAGATACAAGGGAAAGAGCCCATAAAAAAGATATTGGATGCCCTTTCCGATACCTTACAATAATAGTTAGAAGACTCTTTCTTCTTTCCAGGCGAGCTTGAACCACCTGAGGATCTGGAGTGTGATATATCTCCTTTTTTTCCTTTAAAATTCCTCTTGTTGTCTACAAGAGAATTTTCTTCTCCTTTAACAAATACATTTGACAACTACTTGGGTAGTAATTCGTGTGGCAACAACAAATTTTCAATTTTTTCCAAGGATGGCTGTTGAGACCAACATTGAATTGACATTAAAAATGGAATATAATCAAATTTTAACCCACTAATAAATATTGTTCTCATTGTGCTTCAGAAATAGCCTTTTTCGGATTCAATAGAGATATCTTAGAACATAAGTTATTAATCTCAAAAAATACTCGGAGATGGAAAGGTTACCTTAAGTGGTGTTAGCCGATTCATTCTCCAATATCTCTAGCCAATCTTCATTCTTCTTGTTGAACAAATGATAGAGGGTACTCCATATTTCATTAGTTGACTTACACTTTATAATGTGATCAAATTAACCAGATGAGATTCTCCTCTTCAAAATGAACTCCGCCTTCACATAAACCTGCTTCCACTTCTAGTTTATGTTACTTTAATATTTCGGTCCGTTAGCAGGAGGACTTGTGTCATTCCCATTAACAACATCCCACAAATCCTCTCAAAAAAGGTATGATTCTATGGAAGTCTTCCATACCTTGTAATTGGACTTGTTTAACAACTCCACCCAAGTCCATTATCACGGCTGCTAAAATCCATATAGACAAACCAGTTGAACCTACCTCTAACCCGATCTTCAAATAATACCCAAAAACCAACGTATGGTTATGGATCTGATACCGTGTAGAGAATAGCAGAAGAAAAGTGTAGTTATGAAACCTTCTGCTAGCCCAAAAATATATACTAAGATTGGAAAATTCAACTAAAGAAGGGGAAGCTAAAAAGGAGAACCTTTTTATGGAAGAATACTCTTATTAGGTTGTTCTTGGTTTGCTTTGGTTATGACTATGGCCACCCCTATTTATACTAGAATAAGGATTCTTCTAGAAGTTACTCATTGAACTCGTTTTGTTCCAAGCAATTGTAGTATATCACATTAGCACGCATTCTATATCTCATTTTTAATTCAAACTGCTTCGTAATGTATTACTTGAGCAGATGGTCTATTAGAAACAATCTTTCTACATTGTAGGGATAAAGTATATAAGACTAGTTTATGACTTCCCCCTTAAGTCATTGGGAAGCAGTTGTTTGTTTTATGTGTTAAATAAAGTCAGCTACGAGTAAAGTACCACTCTTTGAGGATCAAGGTTACAAGCATATAATTTGATATACATATGTTAAATGGGAAATATCACTATCCAATGGACCTATTACATCTGAATATTATGTTTTGGTCAAGGTAATTTTGTGTTGTGGTAGAGTAAGAAACAAAGTGTGGGTGCTCGATGTAGTGCAGAAGCGTAATATCAAGCAATAGTTGTAGCATCTTGTGAGTTAGTTTTGATCAAACAGTTGTTGAGAGAACTAAAAATTTAAGAAATTTATCGGACGGAACTTCTGTGTGATAATATAGCGCACCATCTCGCATCAATTCCAATATTTCATGAGAGGACTTACCACATTGAGATTTATCGTCACTTTGTAAAAGAATGATAATCTAAAGAGACATTGTTACAAAATCTCAACATTTGAATTTCGTCACCAAGTTCCTCACTGTTAAAGGTGGAGACTGTGATATGTTCATGGAATTATTTCAAGAGGATCTCACCTTCTCTAGACACAACAACCAAGTTCAACCTACCTCCAAGGAATCCCTCCAATCAGGGAGGAACCTCTTACATTACCATCTAAGTTTCCACAACCAATATTAAAAATCAAATAACCCTTACAACTAATGTTTCCAATGTTTAGCTTCGGACAATGGATATTAGGGAAATAGGATCCAACTATTCCTTCGAAAGATTAATCCTTTTTAAACAACAATTTCATTTTCCTCTCTTCTTCCTACAAGAATATATGGTATCTTGTGATAAAGTGAATAAATTTAGAAGGAAGTTTTGTTTTTATAAGGCCTACAAAAACAATTCTAACAAAATCTGGATCTTTTAGTTGAATGAAATTGATGATGAGGCCATTCATGATTGGGAGCAATATGTTTTTCTCAAAGTTATACATAATGTTGACCATATTTTTCCTTCAGTTATCTATGAAAAATGCACACGGCTTACGAAAAACTGATGCGCAGAATTGAGAGTTATAGCAAATATTATCCAAGAGCCATGGGGAACAACATACGACTTTAAATTTGTGGTATACAGTGATGAGAAATTTTGACGAAGGATTCGTAGAATGGAAGAAACTCTTGATTTCATTGAATGCCCTAATAAGTGTGGTCTTCTAGATGCAGGGTTCTGAGGTTCTAAATCTTTTTGCCACAATAGATACCCCATAACACTATTGGGAAAAGATTGGATAGACTTTTCTATATCTCTTTATCGTAAGATATGTATATTCATGTAATTCACTTATCAAGAATGTGCTCGAACCATGCTTCACTTTTAATTAAAATTAATAATGGTACTCCTCCAACTAACAATTACTTCAAATTCTTGAATATATAGGAGGATCACTTTGACTTCATGGATATAGTCCAAAACTCTTTGAATGAAGAAGTCCATCGGAATCCTTGTAGATCCTTTATAAGAAAATGAGGAGGACTTGCAAGGCTATGAGTTCTTGGTCTAGAATGGCTTTTGGGGACCTCTACGAATAACCTAGAAGAGTTGAAATCCAAATTCAAGCTTTTGAAGACAAGAGTGTAACAAAACACACAAGAGATAATAAGAGATATCTCTCTAGGTTCAAGGCTGAATCCACTAGATTTCTCAAACTTCAAGAGTCTATCCTCAAAAAATTTATAGGGTAAAATGTCTTGAAGGAGATTATTACACGGCGTATTTTCTCAACATCATCACAGACAGGAGAAAAAGATCGAACATTGGGAAATTTATGGGTGAACACAACAACTGCCTTGAAGGAAATTACAAAGTTGCTGAAAGGGCTATCAGATTTTACAAGAATCTCTTTATTACTACAATACTAACCTTGATTATATCTCCCTTAATATTCTTCATAGGTGCATCACAAAAGAGAACAATAATATGTTCTTCTCCCTTCCAACATTAAAAGAACTTCAGGATTGTTTAATGTCTATCGATATCGATAGTGCTCCTAGACAGGATGGACTAAGTGCGTATTTTCATCAAATTACTTAGAGCATCATTCTTTCAGATCACCATAAAGTTGGGACTGCCTTGTCGCAAGGGATATATTTCCAAATTTCGATACTCATATTTGTCTTGTTGTTATTCCTAAGATTTATCACCTCAAATCTTTTTCTGATTTGAGATCTATCAACCTGTGTAATGTTTTAGTAAAAGTATCTCTAAAATGTTGAATAACAAACTGATCTCTATCATTTCTCGAATTATCTCGAGTAAGCAAAGTAGATTTTTTGATAGCGATGAAATCCGTATGTGACCCACCACTCTTTGGACTAATCAGGTACTTCTAAACTCGGTGGATAATGGGCCCAACACTTCACCCTTCTCCAATTAAATACCGGGCTTCATTTTTCATAGTGTGATGCTTGAACCTGCGACCTAAGTCACAAATCCTCCACCTTTTGCCACTCGAGCTAGGACTTGGGAGCAGGAATCAAAGAATCTTTCTCAAAGGAAGCACCATTACTTGATCTATTCTTCTTTCCCAAGAAATCATTAGTGATATGGGAACCCTAGACTTACCTCTACCATGTTCTTAGGTACCTTGGTTTCTCTGAGGATTGATTTTACCTCATCCATAATTAAATCTCCAACGCTTGTTTTCTATAGGGGTAAATGGAGGTCTTTATGGTTTCTTTAACTCTTCTAAGGGTTTTAAGTGAGCAGATCGTCCTCCCCCCCTCCTCTTAATTTTGAGAATTGAATTGTTGTCTCAAATGTTTAACAATCTGCATAATCACACTTCTTACAATAGTTTTTATATGTAAAATAATAGTCCTTAAATTATCATTTAACTTTTGGTGATAAGACTATTATTTTTTGTGATTGTAGCAAGAGATATATCAAGCTAATCATCGACATCGTGGACATGTATGAACAAATATCTGGTCAACTGATCAACAAGAACAAGAGTAGCTTCGTCATGAAATCAAAATCCAAAAAAGTTCTATTTTTCTGCATTTGATTATGGACGAAAGCATCAACGCATTGCATGGGATAATTTGAGTTACCCCTTTGAAATATGTGGTAATAATTTTCATAAAATTTCAGATGTTGGTATGGACATCAAGGAAAATCTATGGTGCAACCTAAGAACCTCTTGTTCTCTTTTGGGAGATTAGATGAAGGCTAAGTACCTCTATAATAAAAATTAGAAAGTCATATGTGAAGTTAAGTCATTGGCGGAGCAACATATTTACTACCCCAACAATAAAGGGCATATCTCAATGAAGTTAGACATTAATCTTACTAGTAATGGTGAATGGAACTGGAATTTTCTGCAAGTAGAGCTCCCAAATGATCTAAAGAATGATATCATAAACTTGTGGACTATTCTTAAAGACCTCACAAATGACAAAAGCTATCTGGTAAAACACCAATTAGAGCCAGTTCACCCTCCACTCTGGTTTGGATATTATTAGAAAGCAAAGAAACCACAACAATGCCAACAACAAGATCTGGAATAATAGCATTACATTTAATATGGCTTCCTTTACATGGAGAGCTATTTATAGCAGGCTTCGTACTGATGAGAAAGTGGCTATGTAGGGCATCTATAGCATCCCCGGATGGCATTGTTGTGCTGCAAATAATGAGACAACAACTTTGAAACAGTAAATCACCTATTCTATTAGGGTGAACATGCTGAAAAGTTTACTGGTGTGATATATCGTCTAGTTGGAGTGAGTCTCACCCATAGGTCTCTTAAAATCCGCATCCTCAATTGGGGGAATACTGTTACAAAGAACTCTATTTCTAATTTTGGTATTGACGCTCTCCCCCAATAATTTGTTAGGAGAGATGAAGATAAAGATGCTCTAACGAATTTGATGCTATTAAGATTTCTAGATACATATCTAAAGCTTACATTCTTTTTAACATTGTAGAGTTTTGGAGAGATATACACTGCTTTTTGGATGCCAAAATTCATCACCACAGAATCACTACCATCGTTAAGTGCACAAAACCGCTTAATATGTCTGTAAAATTCAACAGTGATGGTTGTTGCATTGAAGTTCGCTCTGGTGAAGGTGGCCTGATCAAAAACTCATTGGGAAGCCTCATGTTTTATCACTGCATCAATTAAAAATGGTACGAGTAACATCGTAGAAATGGCAGCGCTTCTCCTTAAATTGTGTGCTAATAGAGTCTTCTCTAATTTCTGGGTTGAAACAGACTCCATCCTTTTAATTAAACACATTACACGAGAATGGAACTCACCATGGAAGATCAATGGTATGGTTCAAGATGCGAGGAAATTAATTGAAATGGTTACCATATTAGTCATTGCTTTAGGGAGACTAATAGACGTGCGTAAAAAATCGCCAACTTAAGTTATGGCATTTTTAGGAGTTCTCTTCAACTCTGTTTTGATCCTTAGTAAGGAAGTTGGAGATCTCTCTAATGGTGGCGGACCCACGATTTTCATTTAGGAGGTTTGAAAATGAAAAATATAAACATGTAAATATGGGCTCTTTGAATCTTTTTGGGTTTAAAACCACACTTTTGGCACATTTTTTTTAAAATGCTTGAAAAACATATCTAATTATTCAAAAGAAAAATAACTGAAACTATAAAGAAAAATAAAGAAATGTTGTTGCAAGGATTTGAACCAGGGGCATGCAACTTAATATTTAGGGGGCTTAACATTGAGCCATCTATTTTTATGTGTTATTAAGGGGGTTAAGAATATATATGCAACTACAAAAATATAGAAAATTTACCTTATATATATCGTGTATTTTTTTGCCGAGGCTGTTCGGATTAACACCCTGGACCCAACGTAGGTCGGCCCCTGCTCTCCAATATGGATAGATGGGATTTCCCAACCTTTAGGACCAAACCAATGTAACATGCCAATAATATATACGAGCCCCAATAAATTGTACACCGTGTTCAAGTAGCTTTTGATTCAATTTTGACACCTCCCTTTCTAGTTGTACTAGTAGAACCGTCCTACACTGTTATTACCCCATAAAAAATGACATGAATTTTTGAGCTTATCATAAAAGTTCTAAAAGACCACTACTTGTAATATTTCTCAACATTGTAACCCAAAGTTGGTGCACTATCCTTGGCATTTTCTTGTCATTGAATTCATACTCCTATGACATGCTTGGCGTAATATGAATGAAGATATAATGTTTATAAAATTTTAATTCTCTTTTTGTAATTGGTTTTTGAAAGATTTATCTAAGAAGTAAAAACAATGGCAATAACCAATTATTTCTTTTTAAAAAGATTGTAACGTTAACATTATATTGCCATATCCAATCTCTTTTGAAGAGTTATAGTATCGAGATCTTAGATATTCAAGCTAACTGTTTCGACTATAATCAATACGTCATTCAAGTGGTACTCACAATTGTAGACATCGTAACAATAATTCAGAAGTATAAGCAACAAGTGTATGAAAACAAATTTCAACGTTTAAGAATTATCAAAAGATAGGATGAAACTAAATGGTAGGAAAATAAGCATTAAAAGCAAAAAGAAAGACTTTGAACTCACTTGCGCCATAAAAAATCATTTTGAGTTATAAGCATAAATGGTGTTTCTCCTTCAGGAAGTTGGACCTTCAAAAAAAATTAAGAATTGATCATTACTTGATGTAAATTGAATGTCATACTGTAATGCGAAATCATGTATATAAGCAAAGGGTTTGCATTTATTATACAGTCATAAACATTATTATACAGTCATCTTACTTAATTCAAATAGAATAACATATATTGTAATGCAAAATCATGTACATAAGAAAAGGGTCTGCATTTATTATACGGTTATAAACATTATTATACAATATTATTTTAATAAATGTACAATCAAATAGCATAAAGGATTACATACACCATGTCATCAATGTTTGCATCCATGTTTTGACGGAAGGGTAGGTAAAGTAACTAGATAAGAAAATGTACAATTGAATTGAGAAACCATAAAATTGTTATTCCAAACCACAAGGATATTAAATAAGCCCACTTTTTGATACGTAAATTTTATTAATAAATATAGAATTACTAAGATTCTGCTAGAATAGTAGAACATGTATGACTATGAGTATAGATCGTTACAGCTGGAAGGAGTCAATATAGTCAAAAAGAGTGTCAAAATAATTTAAAATTTTCATTTACATTTTTCAAGAAGCCCATGTTTGTTGAGAGGAAAAACCAGATTTTGTTGAGAAATATTAGTTATTCAGGAACTACAACTTTAAGTTAGATCTTTAGAAGGCCAATACTAAAAGTAGTCAAGTCTAGACATGTGTTGACTCAATATAACTTGTTTAAATAATTTTATACTATTTATAGCACCAGAGTCCACTAAAAGAATGATGAAATTGATCATATATGTACTCAACAAAAGACACTAAAATCTTAATTTACTAGTCTTTTAATACTAGTACAACTATCAACCAATATTCTCTTATCAAAAAGGATTTTGTTTTTAGTTAGTTCTCTAGGTATATTTTTGTATATGTTCTCTGCATACTTTATTCTCATGATTTCGGTAGTCTATATAGCCGCACAAAATCATATCCATACTGTTAAATGTAATCATCACTCCAAGAGGAACATAAATGATCTAAAAAATTTGGAACGAAGAATACATCATACAAGTACATCATACAAGTACGATAAGCTTTAGATCTAAAAAACACTTCAATCTTTTCCAGTTTCACTCAATGAAATTGTTATTGAGAGATGCAAGACTTAACGAGGAAATTAATTTGTCAACAAAGTAAGTAATGCTAGGATTTAACTCATCAATAAAAAAAGTTGATCTTGCACTCTCGTTTCTTTAATAATATTTGTCTATTTTCTTTTGTATTCATTTAAAAAGGGCTTTCCTATAATGGAAAATTCTCTATACAAGCATTCAAGTTAATAAGTTAACTTACGTTCATATCCCATATGTGATGTAATGCCATACTAAATTTTCTATTTTTATACTTTCTATTCACAAGGTAAAAAATTTAATTAATGTTTGAGTCAATAGGCTTTTGAATACAAGAAGTATCCAAAATGAAACAATATAAACATATGGTGTTACGAAAATCACCTAATTTTCTACACAACATGACACATCATGGTTACACCAAAAAAAAATAATGCATAGGAGGATTATCATCAACTTAATAAAACTCATCATCTCTATACCTTCGAATGTTCTCTCCACTTCTTCGTACTTAAAACTCTTAATCTAAAAACTTATTATAATACTACTCCCTCCGTTATTGTTTGTCATTGTTTCTATTTATAGAGTCAAACTTTAAGAACTTTGGCTAATATTTTAAGATGTATTTTTTCATCATATTGATAGGCAAAAAAATTGAAATCTATAAGACTTTTAATATATTTTTTGAATATCCATATTTTTTGTTTAAAATATTGAATTAATGGAATCTAATTTAACTTTGAAAATAAGTCAAACGACTTTCGAAAAATGCAATATGACAAATAAAAGTAGACGGAGGGAGTATTTTATAAAATGATTTTTAACAACTTAATTTGAATGTGTTGGTCATAGTATGCCTTTTTTGTGTTGGATTGTCAACTATTCTCTTTTTATTTAGCTATCACCAAATTTGAAACTACAGTTTTTTCTGTGGAGCAAATTGGTAAGTCCAAATTTACTCAATGCCACTAACAATTACGTTTACCAAGATAAGTCCTCCATACTTGAGAAGATCATTTGCGATTGCTAGAATCAGCTTTTATCCGTTGAACTAGTAAGAGAAATATTGAAGGTAACAACATCTTGAATCCCATATGAGAAAGCTACAAATATATTTACTCTTTAAACAACACAACCACATAATAACATCCAAGTTATTCAATGATCGCATATTTTAATCTGAAGTTGATAAACATATTAAGATGTAAATCTAATTGCATAAGCATAGGTCCATGTTTAAAAAAATTACAGGGGAGTACAACCGTTTCTTAACCAATGTTCACTAAATTGAGGAACAATGACTAAGAAATTTAACAAGAATGGCAGAAAGATAAAAAGGGGAGAGAAAAGTTGAAAGAAGCTAGAAACATCCAAACATCCATTTTGTTGTAGAAATTGGTAAAAGTATTATTAAATAAGATCTACAGAGGATCAGTATCATGGAATCATTAATCATGATTGCATATTTTGGAACTTTTAAAGATTCAAATTCAAGGTCATCCTTAATTGGTTATAAAAAAATATTATTCTTCAATTAGGTTCCTAAACCATGAAGTTAAGTGCAGAAATTTGAATCTTTGTCTCGCTTAAGCTGAACTTCACTACCGCTACCAAGGCAATACTTATCACTAAAGCCTGTAATTTATCATGCATGACCTCTATGTTTAAATGGTCATACTACTAAAGCTTGTAACTTATCATGCATGACCTTTAAGTTAATACAAAAACCTACCAATTTAGTATTGGCACTACACTCGAACTAAAAGCTTAAAGTCAATTCAACATGTTATTATTGCATATAGAAACGGTGAACTCAAGACTCACTACAACCCATTATCACAAAACATGTGCATATTTCATGCTTTTTAGGTATTTACGGAAAATAATAAAATTTCCTTTATTTCATTTTCCTTTTCGTTTTTCCGTTTTTCTCCTTTCCTCTTTGCTTGACATACTTTCATATTTGTTGGTGGTTCCCAAAACTTATTCACTTATGGTGACGAAAACTAGAAAATTATACTTCATTATTGAACATAAAACAATATAATTTGAGAGCTAGTAGATAATAAAAAAATACGGATGGTTCTTACTCAAGGAACAATATGAGACCAATATGTACGTCATGAGTTGAGGATTTTCAAAAACTAGTTCATTTTTTTACCAATAGGACACTTAACAAACACTAAAAGTTTGAAATTATGTTTTCTTTTCCTTTTGAAAGATCAATAATAATGGAACCACAATTAGCTTAAGCATCTTTTGACTACTAAAATTCATATTATGGTATTAATGAAATATCAAACATATTATATTCAAAGTGGAATTCTATATAGAAGTTGATGGTTTCGTATTGATGTACAATTTGTAAAAATGTTTTTCCATAATCTAGAAGATTACTTAACATTTGAGAGCCACCACTACTAAACGTGTTACTTAGATTCTTAAAAAACTTATGACTTCCAATTCAATTTGGTTCTATGGTATTGAAAATACTCACTTGAATTCTCAAGTTGAAAACATCAAGTTTACTCGAAAGAACGAATGACTAAAACTACCTAAAGCACTAACAAAAGCAAATTGTATGCACATACATGTGTTTTCAATGACCTATTTAAGGTGCGGTTAACCTCTAAAGTTGAGCGAAAAACAAGTTAAGCACCACATTTTGCTTAGTGGATGCATCAATTCAGTCATCAAGACACTAAGATGTATACCACAAACGGGTATGATCCTTATTAGGCAACACTAGATCATAAACTTCACTTAAATTGAAAAACAATTAATTCCTTTGTACATATTATCCTTATTCTTCAATTTATTTTATTTTTGTTTGTTTCCTTATAAAAATTGTAATATATTTAAGCTTAAATCTCCAATAGACCTCATTACTTTTTTGCACAATTGCCTTTCATAATATCGCCTTACACACAAGTTAGAGATATGACTCTCTTCCACTATTTTCTTTATTTCAGTAGAGATGGGTAGCAGTTACAGTGTTACACCACTTCTTGTTTTAATCCCTCAAAGTGATAATATAGTAAATCAAACCTCAATAAAATCTTTCATTCCATGAGAATGATACATGCAAACATATATGTTGCTCTCTAGAAGTAAAAGTTACACACAACTTTAGTCATTTTCTAAAGTGCACAAGGGTTAAATAGAAAGCATGTTCTTCATTCGTTCTAAGTTTACATCCTTTTGTGTTAAATATTTCATGTGCGTCCAAGCTTCACATGATGTTTTAAAAGTACAAACACTGCATCTTTTGTTCTACTCCTAAAATCTCCCTGAATCAATCTTCTTTTATCTCTCTTTTTCTTGTAATGTCATTACAGCTCGGAGCAAGTAGCTTAGAAATACAATAGTTCCACAAGAAAAAGAAGTAAATCCATAAAACATCACATTTTTTTGAATTTTACAATATGCTTGAGAACTAGTAATAAAAAACATGGTCTTACGCGTACCACACTACTGTCTTTTTCGGAATGCGACATCTATCAAAGATCTTGCGAAAATGTGGAAACTCCAAAAGCTCAACAAAGTAAAAAGTTTTCATCAGTTTTATAACCAAGCAGAAGATCACACACACAACCAAAAATACAAAAGTATAGTCTATGTATCAACTAAAAGTATTCCATTTTGTACTTCTTGTTCTTGAAAATAAAAAGGTGACCGACCAATTTATAAAAAATAGGGAAATATGAATTCCCGTCAACCAACAATCTGAACCAACAAAAGATCTTAAAAAAACAAAATAATTAAAAATTAAAAATCTTTCGTATACACTATTACCATTGGTTGTAAACCATAAAAATCTTTTTAAAACTAGGTATGTCAGGAATCAATCTGTGAACAACATTCTTTTTAGATTAAACTAGAATTAACCCTTCAATGATAATTTTTTTTAAAAAAAAAGACCTAAGCCCATAACAATCTTTTTTTTTCATTAATCAAATTTCTCAAAAGCAGTGAATAACAACACCCTTTGGATCTAACTAAAATTAACCTATGAACAACACTTTTTTCCAAAAAAAATTACCCAAAAAATAATTTTTTTTGCGTAAATCAAAATTCTCAAAAGCAGATTCATTCAATTTATCAAACATCAAACTGGGTAGATATAAAAACACCAAACATCATGAAAAAAAAATGCAAGATTGAGCATACGTTTGAGCAATGTTTGCAGAAAATAGGTTTCTCCAAAAAAAAAAAATGAATCATCATTCATGTCTTCTTATATTTACACAAAGAGACAATTTTATATCATTATAATCTATATTTATTGTAAAAAAAGAAATAAAATTTAAGGTAGAATGCAATTGATGGTGTTTTTTAAAGTTTTAATGACGAAAGTTTGAATGCCTTACATAATTTTTTAATTTAAATAGTAAGATATGCCCCTATTTTTTAAATAACACATACTCCCTCCTTTTATTCTAATTGATATTTCTAAAGTATTTATTCTCATCTTTCTGTTGCAATTTTTACATTTGTATTTTACTTCTTTAAGATTATCATATTTATAATTTATAATCTATGTAGACAATTTCCCATGAAAAACATTCTTTTCTTGAAAAAAAATAGTGAAAAATGTAAATAAAGTACATATACGAGACAATAGCATATTACACTGAAATAAATAAATAGATTTAACAAAATTATTAATAAGAATAAAAACTATATTTTATAATTTAAATATAATTTTAGGTTTAGTAAACATCAAATCATATATGTATGTTATAGTAATAGTTTGCATAATTGTGCTACATAGAAATTTTATGATTGTTATGGGGGAATTAGATTTGTATAAATCGATGGGAAGAGCATTAAATTTATATGAATAGATGGAAAATGTTTCTCATTTGTATAAAAGCGCAACGGTTATATATGTATATCAGTTAGATAATTGTATATATGTAACTATTATATATATATTTCAATGATTGTGTATGTATATGTACATAAAATTTTAATTTGTATACAATTGCATCGAAATATATTTTTATATCAAATCTCTATCTCTTTTCATACAACACAAATTATACATTGTCATTTGTATAATATGTGTTTTTCATAAAGTGAGAAAGAAAGAAAGGCTAAAGCGAATTGGGTAGGGGAAGATATGTATTATTACAATGATAAGTATTCATTATTTTTATTTGCTGGCCTATCATATTGACCATCCCTAGCATAGTTCGGACCTTCATTTCAAGAATCATAACCCTGTTTTTCGTTGGTATAATTTCGCACACCTCCTTAGTTACCAGATAGTTAGCTTCCTCATCAAGGTCAACATCCTCATCTTCTTCCATGTTTTATTTTCCCACAACATTTACTATATTAGACTTTGATAACATATGCTTTGTGAGCAGATTTATTTATGTCCTCATATGTGCCATTTGTTGATCCCTTTCTTCTTCTCTCTTCCTCTTTTATCTGAAAGTTCAAATGTGTACCTCAGAGCTCCTACCTCTGCATCTCTAGTGTACCATGCACTGTTGTTCTTTGAGACCTCATGTAATAATTGCATGATCTCAGCAAACGATCTTCTCATAAATGAGCCTTACAAATTGCATCAATAACAGATTTAGTAACATCATTCAGAGACCTATAAAAGGTCCAATTAAGATGCATTTTGGTAAGACAATCGTTGGGGCATTTATTTGGCTTTTAGATCAATCTCATAGAAGTATCATGCATTGCCTCTGTTGGTAGCTTCTTATGTGCACTAATCTCATCGTTCTTCTACCACTCTTTTGATTTTGGGAAAAATTGTTCCATGAAAGCTTCCTTCAACTTGTTCCAAGTTCAAACGGAGTCATCTAGCATCTCATTCAACCAGTCAGTCCCCTGCCTAGTAAAAGAAAGTGAAAAAAAACCTCAACCTCAGCTAGTTTGCTCACTCAAGGGATTTCTTGTGACATAAAGATTGCCAAAGAATTCATCAAGTATGAATTACAGTGCTAGTCATTGTGAACTTAACACCAGAAGGTAGGGTAGGTACACAATAGCTTCTGATGCTATAGTTCCATCTAAGTCACCACCATCTTCCTCATACATCATGTGGCCAGGAGGAGGATATCTTCGTCTTTGAGCTAGAGGTTGACAATGTGGAGGGTTAAGTTCTTCGACCCCTCTGTTGTCATCTACTGCCCTAGGTTGATTTATTCCAGAAGGTTGATGGAAATATGACCTAGGTGTATTAATTCGATAAGTTTACTAAACATTTCTAACAACATCTATTTTAGCCTCTAAACCTAGTATATGACTCTGGGCCTCTAATTCCTGTGCATTAACCATCTTGCAAAGATTCTTTTGAAACTGAATGATGTTTGGAAGCAATGGGTATCCTTTACATCTAGTGTTTGGCATGCACAAACAAGCTCACTTCAAAGAGACATAAAATAGAAACCAAATGTAAAATTAGGAAATATAACTTCAAATTGAACAAACTATAGTAAAAAAACACTCTTGAACTGAATATCCCCAACAGCGACACAAAAATTTTATACATCCAAACTTCTACTTACACAAAAAGTATAAACGATTGTTGTTAATTTAGGGTACTCAACAAGAGTTTAGGTCGATCCCACACAGAATTTCCTTACCGATAAGGTTTCACTATCGTGATTAATTAAATGCGGTTATGATCTCCTAAGCAACTAGTAACTAAAAGTAAAAATGGGTTTAGATAAATGGTTTTCATTACAAAAACGTATAGTAAAACTTCATATTAACAGTTACAAATTATCTTATTGTAATGTTGATTCAGTTAATTTAAGGTAACCAAGTTTGTGTTCACTATGTCATAAGTTCTAATGCTCTTATGTAATTCCACTGTCAGGCAAATCAATGTATATTTAAGCCTTCATAGTTGAATTTATGTAACACTTCTCAGTCTATTTAGATAATAATCAATTATCTTCTCTCGAAATCAAAGTCTTAACAAGATTGCACCTCTTCTACATTGGTATAATGTTAAAAATTTCTTCTCTAAAAGTCCAACTCTAACTCTGATTTGTTAACTTAGTCCAGCATTTTCCTAATTGATGTTTTTCTCTCGCACAAACACAAAATACAGGCTTGTCTAATTCATACACTAAATATACTAAAATTTTATTGAATGTTGTAAACTACAGGTTGTAAACAAAGATCACCTTCTACTCGTTTTGCAGAATCGCGACTAGAATATAGTCATAGATCCCACAACCCAAATTGTGGTATTTAACCGCTCATGTTTTCACGTAAAGAATCAATAATAGAAGACCAAAACATGTTAAGAACCACTTGTGAAAATTAATCGGTGATCGACAATTCCATTAGTAAACTAATAGTCTGAAATTGATAAAAAGAATTGAAAAATCCAAAAATACAAAAACTAAACATGATATTGTGTTATCCTTCATAAAACATAAGATAGTCGATAATAATTAAAAATGACCTAAACTACTTCAAATTAGAATGTTAGACATGAGTTAAATTTGAACTAGGACAAAAATGCCAAGCCTTTTTCAGGGTTCCGACTTCGACTTGTCAACCACCTCATGGTCTCTAAACTCTCTGTGGTCTTTCGGTGGAGCTTCCCAAAAGTGGATGTTCAAACATGGTCAATGGAATCTGCACCAAAGAAGAGACCAGAGTCTGTGATAAAGTTCAAGACCTGCAAAGGTGCTCGTGACTTTGACTTGGGCCTCCTCACTTAATAACTCTTTGCACCCTCTTCACTGGATTCAACATCACAGTCAAAACTATGAGCTGCAGTTATTAATATGACCCATGAAGTTGTGTGTGGCCTTTAATTGGACTTCAACTTCTTCTTGTTCTTCCATGCCTTTACTGTAATTCGTATCACAACAAGCACTACGAGTTGTAGATAGGACCACGATGCATGAAGTCGATCGTGGTCTTCACTTGTTCCTTTGGTATTCAGCTCCTCTCAGGCCTTCACAGTGGTTCAGTTTCACGGGCTCAAACACAAACTATTATGAAGGTCATAGTCAGTGAAGTTAGCCGTGAACTTTACTTGCATCTTCATCAATCATTTCTTCTTTTTCACTTTTAAACATATTCAAGATTCTGCCTACACAATCAATAAACACATCAAATCATACTAAAACACACACAATTTTAGTATTGTTCCTTAGATTTAAAGGATCAAATGTATAACGATTTAGTGACACATAAATCCTACAAGCTTCACTGGTTGAATTACTACTCTAGATACGGAGAACTTCATTGAGGAGATCAAAATGGTATTTTATGTGATGTATGTTTCTTATATTTAGATAATTAAGCTAGATTATCAATTAAAGAGTGTTGTTAGGACTTGGATTAATCAGTGGAAAGAGGATAGAGATTATAATGCATCACCTACGAGTAACACGTGTTATGATAAGGCCTTCTTGGTCCATTTCTTCCCCAGTGAAATGAAGGTGGGTAAGGTAGGAGAATTTCTTACCCTTAAGCAAGATTCTCTAAGTATTCATTAATGTGTGCTGAAATTCACAAAACTATCCCTATATGCTCCGGAGATGGTTGCGGACATGAGGAGTAGGATGCGCTTAGTTGTTGATGAATTATCTCATATTTCCAGTATATAAGGTAGGGATGCGATGTTGATCGGTAACATGGATATATCGCGGTTGATGGTTTATGTGCATCAGTTTAAGGAAGAAAAGTTGAGGGATGGAGAAGTGTTTAAGAACAAGAGGGAAAAGATAGTGAATGAGTTCGGGCAATAGAAGACAAATGCCAAGCGGTGATCTTTCCATGAGAAACAAAATTGACCTGCTCAATTATCTTCGAGTTCACTTGCACCTAAGAATAAAGTTAAGTTACATAATTAAATCTTCAAAGATAAACTTGCTTATTATTAAGGTAAAATGGCACAAGTGGGTAATAAGCCTCGTGCACGAGCCAAGTCTGGTAAGAACCACTCAGGTACTTGTCATGAGGGAACCAATGATTATTCTAACTGTGATTAGAATGGGAATTTCATATGAGCGTGTCCAATGACAAGTAGGGACATGGTAATGTTTCAATAGAGCCAGTCTTCTTCAGTTGCTCCAACAGACAGAGATACACGTAGAGGGTCTACTACCGGTACTGGAGGGCGAACAAAATTCCTGTATGCTATCAACAGTCAGAAGAAGGAAGATGAGTTTCCAGATGTTGTCACTAGAATTCTCCAAGTCTTTGACTTTACTGTTTATGCTTTGCTAGTTCCAGGAGTGAGTTTATCTTTTATAACTCCTTGTGATGATTAAATTTTGATGTTATCCTTGAGCCACATAGTAAGCCATTGAGTATTTCTACACTTGTTGGTGAGTCTACTTTAGAAGAGAGAGTCTATAATTATTGTCCCATTTTCTTCAATCACCAATGTACCATAGCTAATTTAATTGAGTTAGACATGGTTGCTTTCAATGTCATTTGTGGTATGGACCGACTTCATTACTTTTATCCCTAGTTTTTGTTTAACTCGATTTTCAAATTTTAGTTTCCAAATGAGCCAGCCTTAGAGTTGAAAAGCATTAACAGTGCCTAAGGATCGTTCTATTTCATACCTTATGGTAAGGAAGTTAGTTTTTATGGGGTGTGTCTATCATTTAGTTCGATTTAATGACTCTACTGTTGAGATACATTTAATTTAATAAGTTTGAGTAGTAAAAGAGTTTCCAAAAATCTTTCAATATTATTTACTCGGAGTCCCATTTAAGAGATATTGATATAGATATTCTTTAAGATACTTATCCTATATCGATTCCACCACATAGAATTGCGCAAATAGAGTTGAAAGAGATTAATGAGAAGTTGAAAGACCTCCTAGAGAAAGGTTTTATTCGATAAAGTCTCACCTTAGGGCGCTACAGTTTCATTTATGTGGAAGAACGATAAATCCTTTAAGATGTATATAGATTACCGTTAATTGAACAAGGTTACCATCTCGAACAAGTATCCTCTTCCTAGGATTGATGATTTATTCGATCAACTCTAGGATGTCACCTATTTTTCAAAAACAAACCTCAGGTCTGGCTACTATTAGTTAAGAGTGAGGGAATATGATATTCCTTAAAAAGATTTCAAAACTTTATTTGGCCATTATGACTTTTTTGTCACATCCGTTGGTTTGAAAAATGCACCAGCATCGTTGATGGACCTTATTAACTAAATATTCAAAACTTATTGAGATATATTTTTTATCGTCTATGATGATGGCATACTAATCTATTCAAGGAATGACAAGATCATGCTCTTCATCTCAGGATAGTTCCCAAGACTTTGAAAAATAGAGAGTAGTATGCCGAATTCTCTAAGTGGAAGTTTTGGATCAAGTATGTAGTGCTTTTGGGACACATAGTGTCTGGAGAGGGAATTAAAGTTGAGACACAAAAAATTGAAGCAGCGCAGAACTGGCCTAGACCCACATCCCTAACTGATGTTAGCAGTTGGCAGTGCTTAGGTGGCTATTATAGAAGGTTCATGGAGGAGTTCTCCTCTATTTCATCCCATTTGACTAAGTTAATAATGAAAACAATAAAGTTTAAATGGTTTGAAGCTTTTGAAAAAAGCTTTCAAGAATTGATAAAGATGATAAATACTACCCTAGTTCTGACCTTATCATAAGGTACTCAAGGTTTTGTGGTGTATTTTGATGCATCTAGAGTCGACTTGGATTATTTATTAATGTAGAGTGACATAGTCATATCTTATGCCTCTAAACAGTTGAACATTCATGAGAAAAATTATCCAACTCATGCCATAGATTGGCTGCTATAATTTTAACTTCAAAAATGTGGCACAATTATCTTTATAGTGTTCATATGGATGTCTTCACCGATCACAAGATCCTAGAATGTATCTTCACTCAGTATGAGCTTAAACTCATAAAAAGGAGGTAGTTAGAACTGTTCAACGATTATGACATGAGTACTCTTTACAACCCACGTAACACAAATGTTGTTATTAATTCCTTAAACATAGCATTGGGTTAGTTCACCAACGTGCCAGTCATTATTTATTTCAGCAAATTTAAGGTCTTGAAAGCATAGACATTGAGTTCTTGATGGGTTTGTTGTAGTTATGTTAAATTATAGTATCGTTGAAATTATAGGGATATTGTTTTATTCGGATCCATGAATTTTATTTATTTCGAGTAGAATCTGATGTAGTTTGAACATATAAGCAATTCAGAGTGTTTGGGGAAATATCCCAAGGTGTTTAGAGGGTTTAGGGCTGAAAAAAGAAGACGTTTTGTCGGGAAAATTTAGCAAGCTGGTGCGCGTTGCGGAGCTGGTTTCCAATTTTGAGAATTTTGTTTTGCATCACAGAGCAGTCATGAGTGTTCTGCCTCAAAAGCCATTTCTTAAACTAAAATCTTAAATGACCTTCTAGTCGCAGAGCTGTTCACCAAATTAGATTTTTTAAAATCATTTTGTCATGTTTAGCTAACTCAAGTCATTCCTACAGAATATCATGAGATCCTTCTAATCATAAATCACGATTCTTGAATCCATAATTCAATTCATGAACTAGTTAATAGTCAAGTGAAGAAGTTAATAGTCAAGTAAACAAGTCAAGAGTTAAGTCAAGATAAGTTCTGAATGTTTTTAAAATTCTTTCACAAATATTTTAACCTTTTTTAAAAACTTATGTTTCAAAGTTAATTAAAAATTTCAGATTTGAAGTTCATCTTTACAAAGAATTATATTGGAACTATGTATTTCCAAGAGGTTTTAAAATGTTATCACATTTAAATAATAACGAAATATGAGACTTCCATAGAGTCTTTCATCTAGTTTTCTATTTAAAGAGTATGCTAATCCCAAATCAAATAAGAAAGTATGTTTTTATAACATAAGAGCTAATATAATAATATTTTGGGAGTAATATTAAGCACCGATATGGGGAGAGTTCACACAACTCACAAACCCCATAAACCATGTAGCAAACATGGGTAGAAAAGAGTAAAATTTTACAGATGATTTCTTTAGTTATTTTTCTTATAGACTAATGGATCCACTTCGTAGTTCAGGTTCTATACTAATGGCAAGCTATCGGAAGACCCTGTTAGCGTGACGTAAAATGTTGTATCATCACTATAACTCTTAAGAGATGATTCTCAGTTATAGAAAATCCTACAGAAGTTGGTTGTATTTATATACACAATTTATTTGTATTTTTACATATATCTAAGATTTATATTGTATCATTGAATACATACATAGTTGACATCATTTTTTAAACCACTTTTCTTTAAATTGCACCTGTTTTAAATTACTTTATACTAAAATGAGTTGAATCATTAGAGTTGAGTTGAGCCAGGTTATCTCTTCATATTTCCTTTCAAGCCTATGTTTGTGTTTTAGCATTCCAACTCGCATACTCGTACATTCAATCTACTGATGCTTGTGGTCCTGCATCTTTTTATGATATAGTCGCAGGTAACTAGGACTGGCATTCGACCCACTGTTGATCAACTGAAGAGTACAGAGTCAGTTGGTGAGCCTCTTTACATTCCGAATGTTATCTTTTATCACTTACTTTCTAGTTTTTAGTTGTTAAGAAGATTGGCCAAACATCCCTCTTTGTTTTATAGACTTCATAGACAAATAGTATTAGTGCTTTAGTATTTTATTGTTGTTTCCTATGTTAATTCTGAGTTGCCATTTTTTCTAAGTTGAATGTTTTAACTTTAAACATGTTCTAAGTTATGGTTTAAACAATTGACCTAGTGCATTTGAATCCTTGTATTAATGTTTTAAATCTTCTACAGAGTAAGTAAGTTTGACCAAGGCTTCACATGGGACGAACAATTTTCTTCGAGTTCCAATCCAGCAAAGGGTGTAAGCTCTGGGCGTGACAAGATAAGTCGCACATAACCTAGGATGTAGTAATCTAGTCCTACTATGGCTCTAACTCTAACTCATCATTTTGCTTCGATGGAACTATTTGTTCGACATGTTTCATAAATCATCAATCTTCTTTCAACAAATATCACAAACAACATACTAATATAATCATGCTTTTGATATAACCAACTCAATCTCTAGTTTTAGTATTCATCCTAGTTTGTTGAAAAACAATGTATGGAATGTTTAGACCATCATCTTGATATAAAAGATTAAATTAAATATATCCCGCATTTTGTTAATAATGTAGTTAAAATCTGAAGAATTTATTTCACAATCAGAAGATTATATATCACATATATCTTACAAGGTGAAACAAATAATAATTATTATAATTCATAATTCTCAAAAAAACAACTTAGAATATGATTAATATTTCTTTCCCGCATTTACTAGTTTTTATTAAATTTCTTTACATTTCATACCTTATTGGGAAATTGTATATTATATGATTCCTATCAAATCTTATTAAATTTTATAATTTGTAGAATATTTTCTACCACAGTTGTTCATGTGATTTTATTTTTATTTACAAGATATTAAAAGAGCTACTCTCTCAATTTTCTTTAAATTTTCGGTTAAAAGATTTGATTTTTGGTTTGTATGTATTTTAATAAAATTAAATGGAAAATCGAAATTTAACTACACTAATTTTACATTCTACCTTTAAAACATAACATTTATTTACTTATGCCCAATTCAAATTCTAAAATACGGCCCATACACATAGACCCAATTCAAACTCAAGTCTAAAATAGTGAAATTTGAAAGAATTGAAAAATGTATCATTATATTTTTGTTTGTTAAATTTGATTAAATCATAAATCAAATCGAAAATGTGAAAATCAAAATGAACTGCATTTATTTCAATTTTTCTTCCGTTTAACATTTCACCAAACCGAAAATTGACGAAGCGAATAGAGATTTACAAACCGAACCATACAAACTGAACACCCAACGCTATTGACTGTAAATTTCTATTAATGTATCATTACCTTAAAATTATACATTATTATTTATGTATCTTATTCTAATCGAAAAACAATTGACTTTAGAAGAATTTTATCATACATGTATTCATTCTAAGTGACATTTTTTGTGATTGCTAGATAACACTATGGTTAGTTGACAAGTATCGAATACATACAATAAAGTTTGAAATTTGTTGAATTTGATATGCATGTGTTAAAGAAGTGGTGCAACTACGTCTTAAATGCTACTCGGATGAGTGGAGATAAGTAATAACATTTAATACATAGTCAATTTGACAATTTGACATGAATCTATATTATATATAAAATAATTATGAATATGATATATGCTGACTTAATTAGTTATACAACAATGTTTCATATAAATAATAACATGTGATATATAACGATGTTCTATACATAAAAAAGTTACGTATCATATACATAATTATGAATATGATAAAAAATGATATGTTAGAAAACATTAGTGTGACAATAACATTTGATAATGTCTATCATCCTAGTTGAATAAGTACGGGTGTATGTATCTTGTAGAAAAAAATAACGAAATTTTATTAAGTTATGTATCAATACATATTTATAAACATGATAAATACTCATTTGTGTTTTAATAAATTCGGATTATGAATCAAAACTAATATTTATACATGATGAAATTATAATTTATCATAAAGTTGAAACATAGGAATTATACATAAATTTATCAATACAAATCAACTAGATACAATAAAAATATGAACCTTAGATGCAAAAGAGTATTCAGTAACATGTTCTAATTTTCTCCCTTTTTTGTATCAGAAAAAAAAATGAATAATATAAAATTGAAAAACAAATGTACCGTGAGGAGAGATATGAGAGATCCAACTTTCCTACCTTTTTTGGGGTTGGGGGTGGGGGAACACAATCATTTTAGAAGATGAAGGTATATTATTCTTCGACTTTGACTTCTCAAAATTATGATTTCTCACTGATAATGGAACATGCAATTGTTTGAATCTATTTTCATCCCAATCATCATCTCAAAATCATAAATATGATCAACTAATGTGAGAATAACTGGGTAATTTAAATACTAAAATAAGGAGCATCATTCATATGTATTAGAAATTTGGAGATACAAAATGAAAACAAAAAGGTAGAATGTAATGTTGAACTGTAAGTTGGAGAGGAAGAAAAACTTTATTATGAGAAATTTGCAATTGATTGAGTTTTGACGAAAAAAATTGGAACTCAAAAGTGTACTTAAGGAAATAATTATTGAGATTGAGGGAGTAAATTTTAAAGGAGTGAAATAGGAAGAAACAAATTACATTTGTGAACTAAGAAGCTATGTATCCTGTAATACCCCTAAAATACTACACCAACGTTGGCATGTTGAAGCACCATTTTTTATTAAGTAGAATATGTATTATTCTTATATTGGGAACATGAAATTTTGTGATATTCGTAATCTTTCTTAATATAATTGTGATCGTAATTTGAGGAATTGTAATGGGGTATTTACGTAATATTCTAGTTAAAATTATGTATAACTTGAAGAGGGGTGAGGGTAATACATATACGTATATATGTATGCATTTTGGGTATCCACCCTTGAAGTTTATGTGTACATCTGATATTGATCACCTTTATATCTATTTAATGTCACAACTCCTCTAATTAATGGGTCCATCGTTCACCATTAATGCCCTCCGAAATATAGCTCAGAAATATCGGCTAAGTCTCGACCCACGGACAAACCTACATTCTGTAAGTCAGAAAACAATCCTTGGTCTGTGACAGTAGATCAAGACCTCATTTCCCAGCCTCTGATAGGAACCACAATTGACTAGTACAGTCCGTAGACAGACCTATGGAGCATAGGTGAAGGTTAGTTGTTAGTTAGGGGGAAATTGCATATTAGGTCAACATGAAATTGTTATAACTCTTAGAAAAAAATCAATTAAGTGCCTACTGACCAATCATATGATAGATAACTGATTCATCATTCCAAGGCCACTATATTTTCTAAACTCTGACCTTCGAGTAAAACGTTATGCAATTTTTAGTGAAGGCATGTCGAGCAAACTAAAATGACGGACCGTCAATTGAACGATGGCCCATCAGTCAAGATCGTCGATTACTCCAACAACAATTATTTTAGGGGTCTTTTAGTCTTTTTCAAGTACATTTAACCCCAATTATATATCCTTTAAACCCTACATAATGTCATTTTACTCACTTTAAGCCTTGAGTCATAACTAAAATTTACCTAAGTCAAATCCTTAATAAAATCTTAGAAAATTAGAAGCAAGAGAGCATAAAAAGGTCAAGATCCCTAGTTCAGAAAGGCAACAAGGTTCCATCAGTTCCAGCCCCAAAATCAAAAGATTTCTCTATGTATTTCATCACTAGGTATGTGTAATTTCTCTATTGGGATCCTTTCACCCATTAGATCCCTAGATATAAAAAAATTCTTTATTCTCTTATCATGATTAGACCTAGGTTTCTAAGAACTTCATAAGATTATCATGAATTAGTTAGTTATATGTTCCAAATTCGATCACCATGTTAATATTCAGTTTACGCATGAATTTCAGAATCAGAGTTATATATCTCTTTAATTCATGAATTAGACATGTCAGGTAATACATTTTTGTTATTAAGTCATAAATGCCTCATTTATTAATGCATTATTAGCAGATTAATTGGTGCATTCTCAGTTTGAGATATCCACTATTTACAGAAACTCAGTAATAATAAGTTAACTACTTAATTCGTTGAGAGTAGCATAATACCAAGTTGGACTAGGGTTTACCGTACCCAAATAGTCCCAAAACTACTATTCCAGTAGGTTTTATGTCCCCTCTGTAGGCATCGGTTTAGTGATTACGCCAGCATGCCTTTATACCTCTAATAGGGTAATTTGAGTTCTCTCAATGGGACATATACATCGGTCTCCACACACAACTCATGTGGTTTCATTATCGTTTATTAGTATCTCCCACAAATTAGTCAGATTCTATTGCATTGGTCATATTTACAGTTCAGTTAGTATTCAGTCTCAAAATGTTATAAATTTTTCATTGCATCTAGTTTGCTTAGAATTCAGTATATCATGTTCAGAATATTACACTTGCTTTACTGTTTGTTCAATTATGCAGGTTTAGGTTCTAATCATCAAGATCACACTTAAATTAGTTGCCAATCTCCAGTCTAGTAGAATCAATGGTTATTCCACATTCTTCGAGGATAATAGGCATGAGTTTTTTTTTTAATGTATTTTTAGTCCTTTAGTTTATGTTTTTGTTAGATTAAGTTGGGCCTATTAAAACATTCCTAGTCAGTTAGAGGCTATTTTCAGACATGGTTAGATTAAAGATCGAGTCGAGGTATATGTTCTTTGTATTAAGTTCATAAGTATTTCATTTATCTTAGTTATACTATATGGGTATTCCATATCTTTTCATTTTAAATACGATTTAGCTTCCGCATAAGTTTTCTTTTTAATATTCTCTGCATCCAGATCATGCTTAGATCAATTCCTTATCTCAAGTTGAGCAGAATCAGTGGTATGTCTTCATTATCCAAGGACAAGAGTCATCAATTTATTTCTGTATTTGTAGTCATTTAGTTTCATTTTTTGTTAGACTTATCTACAGCCTATCCCGACATTTATTGTTAGGTTCATCATAGGGTTGAGTTAATATGTTCTTTGTATTAAACTCATTAGAATTTCATTTATCTCAGTTATAGTATATGGATATTCCCCATCTATTCATTTTAATTATGATTTAGCTTCATCATCAATTTTTTTCTTTAGTATGCTCATGATCATGCTTGCAGGGTTAGATTGGGATCCCTTGTGGTTCTAGGTCCCGTGTCCTCTTCTTAGGGGTAGCTTGAGGTGTGAAACTAAATTAGCTGTTATGGATTCGAAATAAGAGACGCAACATAGGAAAATTTCTATACAGATTTCATATTTAGAAATCATGTATGGACAAGTGTTAGTGTTGGGATGATAATCTTTTGTACAAAATATATTTTGCGGTGATCTTTGATTCTTTACAAACGTATGAGATGTACCTACAACATGAAAGATATAAAATTGATTTTTTTCATTTTCCTTTTCAAATATATGTTGCAACATGAGGTACTAGGCTGGCAAGAATTACTATTTTTGGAGAATGGTCATGTTTGCACAGGATAAGAGTACTTGTGATCGAAATCCTGTTTTATTTCAACATTATTGAGATACTAGGAATTAAAGAAGTTATTTAATTGTATTTTTAGGGTCGTATATACTCGTGAACACGTTGACAACCTTTATATGTTTGTTCGTATACGATTTGAACTCGTGAAGTTATTTTGGATTGTTTCTATGATAAAGCATTCATGTTTGTGTGTAAACTTTTATTTGTACTCTTTTTACCTTCTTGTATTATGAATATTATTCTTGGTACCTTGGTTACCTCTTGTCATTTTGAATTGTTATGTTGGTATCCTTTATGTCGTTAAAGACACTTGTGTAACTCACACACTTATTGTCACGACCCGAATACTGGAATCCGGATTGCAACCGATGTTATTGACCTATCAGAGGTCACAGACAAGCCTCATCTTGCATTCATCACATTCATCTAGTTAAATTTGCGGAATATTTAAAACGGTTTATTTGTATGAAGTATACATAGACTTCATATAATTATTAACTTAATACATCATATACTAAGCTAAACATAAGAGAACAACCATCGAACATAAAGAAACAATTCAAAACTGAAGATGAATATATCATAAATAGTTTGCAAAACATGGACTTATTGAAAACATCGAAATAAAGGTGCAAAAGTAACGCTAGGGACAACAACCAATAGCTATGTCAAAAACTAAGGGTAGACTAAATCTGTAGCATCCTCGAAATCATGAGGACCTACCAAATGGTTTGGAGAAACGCTGAAGTCCAAACCGCTACAAGTGTCGTCAAACCTGCACCTATAAAAATAGTAAATAGGGGTTAGTAAACCACTTGTACAAAGTATGTGTGTATGCACACATACACATGAGGCTAGGCATGATCAAAGAAAGCTCTTCCTAAACAACATGTTTTTCCATAAAAGCCTAGTGACTAGACTTTCCTAAGTCATTAGATTTGAATTGTGGTATGAATATGATGTATTTTAATGCATTCAAAGCACACAACTCATTTCTATATGATAAATAAATCATTAGAATCATCCACATAATTTTAGAACAACTCGTGCGAAGATTTGAGATTTGGATCCTCATAGGACGAGAACTCCTCTTTGTACACATACATTATTTTTCAGTCTCTTTTTTCTTCTTGTTTTGTAGTTCAATAATTCTTTTGCTCCTATGTTTTACTTAAAAGTGCAATGATTAATTGTAATCCCATACCCACAATGAATCTATGTAACTAATCTAAGGACTAAGGAATGATTTCCCTACACTATAGTGAGTTATTTTTTACATTATATATTCATTACCTTTCATAAGCAATTCTCTATTGATCATGCCATTGATTTCATTACATTCATATTTTATATATACATTTCATATACACGAGTCTTTGGAATCGTTGATGTAGCATAATACATCTCAAGTGAGGGCCCAACATATAGGACCTCAATCCGAGGGCCTTCTTTAGCAAACATAGAGTCTTCTTCATTCGTTCATTCATACTTCACATTATTCATTTCATTGATTAGTAGGATGATGTAAACACCATCTATACCTAGGATGAAGATTAAGACTCTCATCATGATCATGAAGTACAATAACCAAGAATTACCTAATGTCATAACATGAATCTGATTTCACCTCTTGATTGTCTTGCATAAACACCATCGGTATCGTTCATTTCATTATCTTTCATACATTGAGGAACTTCAAACTTAACCAACAAAGATCATGTGAGTATCATGAAATCCAGTGTCTACCCCACACTTAAAAGAGGTGGAGTCACCGGCCAAAGTTACCCAAAACATGCTAGAGTACATGGGAATTCAACCCCCGCCAGATCTCTATGTTGGAAGTATAGGTTTCGAATACTAAGATATATAAGGAGACCCAAACCCGGCATGCCGGACAGTCTCATATCATGAGAGTTACATGAACTTTTGCCCTTCCCGATAGAAGGCATCACCATTCATAGCTAGTCTATCGGTGTTCAGTATAAAACTCTATTTCACACAACTCATACATCATGGAAGTTTGCTTATAGTATGAGGACATATAGCTCAGTAGATGATTTCTCATATCATCATTAGTATTAAGTATACATCAGTCTTAATACTTTCATTAGAGTGTACAGAGAGACTGGTCTCTTCATTAGATTTACACTCTCATAGGTGAGTACATTTTTGTAACATTTACTTAAACTATTGATGACTTCTCATCCTTTTCTTTACATTGATGATATGTGAATTGTCCTTACATAAAATCTTTGGTGCTAATGAGACTTGTCTCACACATTCTAACACATTCATTAGTGACTATTTTTAACATACTAGCTTAGGTTTAAGTGAGGCTTGTCTTACTTCTTTTAACACCTCATTCTTGTCACTTTCTTAACATAGAAATCTTTAGTTATGTTATTACTCACTTTACTTGCTTATTTTCTTTGGATAGCTTCATATCATCGTTTATGGACGATGAGAACTTCACTCAATGAATTGCATATGTTCATAGTTCATTTGGTTAGGTCATGTTTGCACTTGTCCCAATGATTTTCATGCCTTTTGCTATGGATTCATTGAATAACCTTAGATGTTCTTATATTGTCATTTCAATACTTTGTCTATATATGATCGGGACAAAATTAGTATTGGCCTACAAAATTTGAAAACTGACTTCATATCCTCTTTATTGGCACAAGCCAAAGTTACACTCATATATGTTTAGTTTAGTATACCTTATCCATTAGCTAATATTTTAATTATTTAAAGATAACATTATAGCCAATTTCATACATCACTCCTAGACGATGTATTGTTAGCCATTTTATTGACATAAGGCAGACAATTCATTCAAGTATGATTTCATGGAATCATTAGCCAATTCTATTACATATTTTGAAAATAATGTTATAGACAAATTTATAAGCATAAGACAAACTTTTACTTCACTTGAACTTTTAATCTTTGATTAACTTACAAGAACAATTGAATGCTTGGTTTAGCAAAGCTATGAAGTTGTTTTGGCATTATAGATTCATGAACTAGCTTTGATTCTTTATGAAAGTTATAACTACTTATTCAATCCTATTACATTCACAAGTTCGTGTAGATAGGATATGTTGGGAATGGTCCCATTGATTGTCAGTACCCTATGTTATGAGTTCATTTATGTAGACAATGGTATCACATTATTATTATAACTTCACACATTTTGGGAGATAATATTTTGGACATAGTTTTTCTAGCAAATTTGTTGGCACAAACAAAACTTTCACATGCGGTGGTCATTTAAACTTCATTTGTTGTAAGCCAAACTTTTTACATTCAATTAAATTATAATTATCATTGAATGAAAATCCAATAACAGTAGACTCAACTTCATAAACAACTCACAACAACTTCATATTTATGGAACACAAAACTAAGCATTATGTCATTCCTTAATCTGTGTAACTAATCACTCAATCATCCGAATACAATATATAGACCTCATTAATCATTAATAAATTAAAAAAATTATAAAATAAGTTAGATCAAAATACCAAAAATATGTTCAAGATTACATCTATAGACTTAAAGAATCGAAAACCAGGATAACTAGGGAGATAGATGTTAAACAATATCGTTGGGAAACAACCCTAGATACGAAATTCATGAGTTTGTAACGTTTGAAAAGCCTCTTGGAGAAACTATTCCATGATATAAAACCCATAATTTAAGTAAAACTTAATCCACGAAGACCATCTTGAAAAAAAACTTAGAGAAACCTTGAAATCGCCTAGGAGAATCAATGTAATTCTCTATTTTTTTTCCTTGCTTGCTTACTATTTTGCGTCCTTTTTTTACTAGGACTTTTAACGTGATTTTTAGTTTTAGGAAATTATTTTGAATTATACAACTTAGGTTTAATAAGTTAATTTAATAAACTAATTAACTAATTACCAAAACGCCCCTCCTAAGTTGACTAATCATAGGAGAACATAACACTTAGTGAAATCTTGAAATTTGTGTTGACTGTAATTTTTGTCAACATTTTGACTTTATATTAAACAATTAAATCCTTAATTTAATTAATTTATGTACCTAAGGTAAGTACTAAAGTACCCTTAAGTCATTGGAACACAAATTAACCCTTTTGGACAATCCTGGGTTAAATACTAGGATGTTTATTGAGGTGTACTAGGTTAGTGTAAGAATTTGTTTAGATCATTTAAAATAATTAATTAAATTGGTAATTTACTTAATTAGGTGACCTAAGGTAATTACAAAAGTAAACTTAAGTCGTTAGGATCATAACCAATCATTTGAATCATCCTAAGGTACTAGGTTGTCTTTTTTTTTTACCGAAACTTGGAAATTACATTGTAATTTAAGTTTTGCTCCTTTAAATTAATTAATTAAGTTTCTAAATTAATTAACTAAGTATCATAGGATAGTTATTAAAGTATCCCTAGGTTTTTAGGACGTTTACTAACTCTTTGGACAATCCTAAGTATGGTACTAGGTTGTTCCTTTCTTGTCATAGCTTGAATTTGAAAATTTCCTTTTCAGTTTCGGTTTTAGAATTTTTTAGATAATTAATTAATTTTTTAAATTAATTAATTAGGTAACCTATAGGAATTTAAAAAGTACCCCTAAATTGTTAGGACCATAACTAACCTTTTGCATAATCCTAGGTTAGGTACTTGGTTGTCTCTTTAAGTAGTACTAAGTTAGTGTCAACCCGATTTTGGTCTTAGGTTGTCGGGTGCACTAATGTGTCCAATTCGGTTAGTCGTAGGTTATTTAGTCATTTAGGGAAGTAGGTTAGAGTGTAGAATTTGTAGAAATGTTAGGCCCCACTTGGAGTAGTCTCTTGTGCACGTTTCCCCCTAACTACCCTAACCGAATTCGGTTAGGGTGGTCCCCTCCTTTTGAAGATTGTTCACATGTATTGCACATGGGTTTGTTTCCCTTTCCTAACTAACCTTTATTTATGTTTCATTCGGGAATGTTTAATCATTCTCAAAAGGATCCTCACTATGTCCTTGGGTTCTGTTTAATCTATATGATCATTTTTAATGATCATGTGCTATGGTACTAGGCTTGACACTTAGATGCCTAGTACTTTGTGTGAAAATAATAGAAAATATATGTTTTTAGCTTAGGGTCTTCATTGCAGGTAAATTTCTTAAACAAGCTAAATAGTATTAGAAAATTGGCTAACACCCTTTAAGACAATATTTTCTAATATGACCAATGTTTTACTTATGTTGGTATTATATAGAAATTGGCTAATAACCCTTAGGCAATTTTCTATACTATGCCCAATATTTCTCAATATTGGGCATTGGAATGTGTATGTATCCCTAATACGCATTCTTGAAGACCTATTGGACTCTTCACTAGACATATAATTTTCCGTAATGTTACACTTATACGAATTGTTTGAACACTTAGCACTCTTATTGGGACCTAGTCATTCTTGTCGCTGTGACTTTTTCACAATTGACAGGACTCTTGATTTAGATAATTTTCCATCTTGACTCTTTATTATTAGCCTGTCTTACGAACGGAAATTTTCCATTTTAAGTACTAACTATAAAGCCACTTTTCATATGGTTCATGGTTCACTTGATTATTGATATTTGACCCTCTTGATAAAGGGCGTCTTCCTTCTTGATATATGCTCCTGCTTGATGACATGTTGTATATATTGGGCGAGGCTTGTTGTTGAATCTCTTGTAAAATTGGGCTATGAGTGTTCTTGTAATTTGATCTTTTAAATATCGAACTTGATACTCTTATTTATGAGTAAAGGGAAAAATATATCTCTGAACTTTCGTATATGGTATGTCTATGCCCTTCGTTATACTTTTACGACGTCAATACCCTTGCCATCATAATTTTGGAGCATATATACCCTTTTAGTTAATGGTGTTACACGTTTTTCTATCGTAACCACTCACATGATTTTTGTTGAATTTTTGCCCAAAATTACATGAATTTACCGTGATTAATCTGCAAACCCGTTCAAATACATCATACCCACGACCCAATAATACATACCCTAATCACCAAATCAATTCACTTAAGGTCAAAAAACAAAGGTGGAAATGTAGCTCTGTCACTGTAGGACGCTTAAGATGCATAGTTCTAGGCCGAATAATTATCAGAAGGGATAAATATTGAAGCACACGATCAACTAAAGAAACTTCCATCAACGAGAATACACCCATATCTCGATGGTTCATCAATACTAAGTAGATTGATCTAGAGAAATTTGAATCCTTTAGTGAACAGAGACATGATTGAATTTTTAGCAATTACTATATCGTAATGAATGGAAATAATTTGCCCATTTCCCTTGTGAATGAGCACAAGAAGAAAGGAAAAGCTCATCTTCTGAAGTGGGAAACCATCAAAGTCTATGGTAATCAATCCATGAATACTCCTTTTCAACAAATGGCTTAATTCTTCCACAACATAAATAAATTGATGTATGATCCCAACGATATTAACAATGAGAAAATAAAGAAAATGGGTGGAGTGGAATTTGAAGATACTTTTGATCCCATTGATGAACAATGGTTAAAGCGCATAGAAAGGGTATTTGAGCAGTTAGACTGTACAGATGTTGCAAAATTTAAGTATTCTATTTCAATACTACAAAAGTATGCTTATGATTTGTTGCTTAGTGTTCCGAATGCCAAGGTAAAACCTCTTGTTCTTACTTGGGATCATTTTCTTAACAAATTTCGTATGATTTATGTCACATTCGGGAAGTACCCCCTAGATGTGACAATCGTCGTCATCTTCGGAGAGGATTAGGACTAGCCTCTTAGTATTCATCATTATATTAAAGGATGAAAATGCAGAAAATTATAAAAATTTCGTCTACACTATTTCATGATGTTCACTTAGACATCTCGATTACACATAATATATTTATATCGAGTATACATAGACCCTTCGTATAAGAAGATTACATGGTCTTCTACACACACACACACACACACACACACACACACATATATATAGTACATGAATGACATGATCATCGTTAGACTATAACAAAAACTCATAGCTAAAGTAACAACAAGGCATCATCCGCGAACATGAGGACATACCCACTTAAAGAGTGATTAAAGCTTTCTTTAAAAGATGTCACGAACCTTTCAACGAGGGGACCTAAAATGTTGGGGGGGGGGAAGTGGGAAATTAGGTTAGCACATGTACAACATAGGAATCATGCTAAAAAGGGTATTTCGTTAGGGCATGCTAATTTACTTTGAAAACTCTTATGCACATTCAAGAACCAATACAATACAATAGTACATATTCATTAAATCAAGAACATGACAATACAAAGACTAGTCCAGTCAATATGATATAAACATAATTGAGCACATAATCAAGACAATTCTATCATCAAGTTTTAATGTCCACAAGCATGTATAAGAGTTCATAACATCATAACTAAAGGAAGAACATTACTCATGAACCCTCATTAAGTCCACTATTGCAATGTCTAAGTAAGGACCCATAACCTAACTCAACCAAGCAAACCCAACAAGAACCATAAGTAATGTCCAACTTCACATACTATATCATTAAGAGTAAATATCATCATACTTTAGCAATAGAGACCAAACACATGTTCATAAGTGAAACAAACATCACATAGCGTCATTAACATGTAAGATCATCATATACATATCATTTACACTAATAAGCACAAAAACAAAGAAGAACATCCTTCTGAGACTTCCCTCAATTCTAAATTGTGCAATGCATAGGTAGAGACCCCTACCCCTACCTAGACTAAGCTAAACCCAATAGGTAATCCTAGTTAGTGTTCACTTCATTGCTTCATTTTACCTTTTAGGAACATCTTTCCTTCACCGACATAGACAACATGAGCTAATATGAAATCCGATGTCATGGAACCCTATACCAAAAGAAGGCAGACTACTTGCCAAGGTAGTATCAGAACATGAACGTATCATCTATGTGGAACCACTATCTAGTATTCCTATGGGGGTAACATAGTTCAAAAACTAGTAAACATAGTTGGGACCCTCTTTATGCTACATGAATTATAGTCTCCAATCTTATGAGTACATTAATGATCCTATGTTCCATATGTAGGAAGGGACAATCATTTCTAGTTCAATCGGTTCTAAGCTAAAGCCCCTTTCCAAATGTCTTTCATTAATAGTCAGAACTTAGTTCAAGTCATAAGGTCTACCAATTATATACTCATCATCATAACTCAATAGGAATTACAAGAGTATTATCCTTCCATTACAACTCACACATGTGAGGTTAGAATATTTACATAACCACATTATGACAAGGCACAAAGGCAAATTAATCACTACCCTCATGTCATTACATCCTAGACAACAACTCACAAGTCATAATTCAAGACATCCCAATTCAATATCACACAAACCTAAATCAATATTATCATAAGTAATAATTCAATATTACTTCATAAAAAAAACACAATTAATCATAATTGAAGTAAAAGCATTGAGATCAAAAGACTTAACCCAATCTCCTTCACAAGGCATCATACAAGGTTTTACCATCAACCATCCAATTCAACCCAACAATGGGTGTAATATCATCATTCAATAGTAATCAACGAGATTATAAAGTCAACTGAATCACTACACAATAATTGATCACTAGTTTATAGCCTAGGGTTTGGGATTTAGGTCAAATTGATAATGTACTTCATAACCTAGAGTAATTCACCAAAAACTAGCATGATTGAATCATAATAAATCACAATCTAAGTAAAATACTCGAATGTAACCATAAACAAAGAAATTTAGAAGATCAAGTTCGTAATAGAAGAAAACCCACATGAAACTCATATTTTTTAAATCAATTGGAAGGAACCCTTGGGGGAAAGGAATCCCAATGGTGAAAGGAATTACATACCTTGTTAATTGACGGAATATGATGAAGAAAACTTCCCTTCTTTATTCCCTTAGATGTTTCCCTAGCCTTCAATGGAGTTCTTTTGTTTGGGATAGAAAAAGAAGAGAGACGGAAGAACAATTGAGTTTTGGGAATTATTTGAGCTGGGTTTAGTTTAATTATGTTAGGGGCTTTATATAAATGGTTAAGAAACTTCACTATACCTCACTTAACCCCTAAATAATTCAATAACCATCTAATTAATTAATTTGATTAATTAAAACGTGGCAGCCAAAATAGTGACCTGACCTACGAGACCCCGACCTATGCGTCATAAGTCAGTCTACGGCCAGTGTCCCTTCCGTGCTGCACATCCGTCATTTTGGTCAGAGACTTGCAAACATGAACCCTAATGAAATTGACTAGGGGACCATTGACGCCCCGCCGATTGGCCTACGCCTCATTGTCTGGATACCGTTGATGGCACTGTCTTTTGACATCTTTTAGCCAAACAGGAACGACCCTCCTCAAGGACCCTTTGTTTGGTCCTTGGAGAGTCGTACCCGAACGTTTGACTATAAATAAAATTTAATGTGTTTAAGACAACTTTACACCAAATTTCATCATTTATAGATTCTTAAATATTTTTCAAATATAATAAGGCAGGCTAGAACCTGTTGAACTAGTTTCCGGAAGTCATGGACGTTCCTTGACATTTTAATTCTAAAACTTTTTTAATGACTTATATACATTATATTTTTCCTTAAAACAATGTTACAACTCTTAGACTCTAATATTATGCTCTATATTATACTTTATACTTTCGGTGTATTACATTATCCCTCCTTTAGGAATATTCGTCCCCGAATGACGTTGAAATTCTTTTAAAGGAAGAAATAGAATCAAGAATAGAAGCCCAATAAACAACATATCAAAACATGAGTTACAATATAAATAAACATAACCTCATGAACTTTTACAAAATACAACTCAAACATCACTTTAAACTCAAAAGAGTTGAACATTCAGTGCATGCTTATTCAGTTATTCCAAAGCTTTTTTCAACACATATCAACATGGTCAATACAACTTATGAAAAATGTGGTGATAATAATTGCTACATTAACAATATTAATGGATCTGATTTCACATTCCAACCGCTATTAAGGATCAAAGTGTCACGTTCGAACACAACATTAAGGATTGGAGTGTCATGTTCCGACACATCATTATGGATCTGAGTATCACTTTTTCACACATTATTATTGGATTGGAGTATCACTTTTCAACACGGAATAATTTGATCTGAGTGTGACGCTATGACATGGTAACATGAAAGGAAAAATATGTTGAATTAACCTAATGTACTCAATTTCAAGAACCCCCATTTCCCAAAGGAGTGTTGTTTGGAGGCATGAGTCCCCATACGTGTGCTTGATATTGAGATTGATTGTGTACTTACTTTACGGTTGTTATCACTGGTTCAGGTTGTTTGTTACTTTTCACATGCTAAGTGTTATTATTGATTTTATATTACTTTTCATTGTATATAAGCTTTATTTTTGATTTGCCGATGATACCTACTCATTACATGTTGCTCCGTACTAAAACGTACATGTGTTTTCCTTTGTTCCCTTTTATGGAATGTAGGGAATGTTCCGGCGACTTTGACTTGCCCTCAGCCCTAGCTAGTGAACAACATATCCGGTTAGAGGTTGAGCTACTCATTAAAGAACGTTTTAGACTCTCTCGGTCATTACATGATGTCATTACATTAGAGACAAACTATTTTATTAATTTATTATGGTGTATATAACACTCTTAGACTATGTATTTGAAGATTTTATGTCCTTAATATGATGACTTTCAGGTTTTGAAAATTACATATAGTAGACTTTAATGGATATGTGTTTCTTACACTAATAAGATTTTAACTTCCGCATTATGATTAGTATTTCTTAAGTTTAATGATAAATATAAGTTTGATTTGGATTCATTTTTTCTGTCACATAGGAGTTTAAGTGTGAGTTCAACTCATGACTCGTTTTGTGTCGTGACACTAACTAACATTCTATAAAATACGGGTGAAGTAAATTCAAAACATAACTTTAATGAGTTGAAACAAAAAATTAGTTGTATAATTTTTGATAGAGATTGTTTGTGCATTTCTCATAGGAGTTTTTTTATTTTTATTCTTCTTCAAGAACTTGTGAACACCTTAAGTTTTAACCAATTAAAAGGATTTGAGACCCATATTAGGATTGGCTTGTTGTGGGATCTATTAAATAGAGACCTTCAAGGCCACAATTTATTTGATGGCAAGAGTAATTGTTGGGTTTAAAAAGATCTAATTCAAATTGACTTTTGTAAAGAACCTTGACTTTCCTTAATAGTTGCAACTTTTGTGAAGAGTTGACACTAGGATAAAATGTTATGACTTTTTCTTAAGGTTGTGAATTTTTTGAAGGGTTGAGCGTCTTTCTGATAAGTAACAACAAAAGCTATTCACACTATCATATATTCTCTATAACTAGATGGGTTTCTCTTATTTTTCAATAACTAATTTTTGAACATCTTTCTTTTGTACTAAATATAGTATTCTAAGTGAATTTTAATATTTTTGACTGGTTTGCTGACACCGTGGTTTTATGTATTTATACGTAACATTATTCTATTATGAGAGGATATATTCCATCAACCTTGAGTACTTGAGGGAACTAATTTTCTTATGGAAACATTTTGCTTTTAGTGGGGTCAAATTATTTTTTGAGAAAATATTTTGTTTATTATTTTTAATTTTATTCAGTTCTATTTTCTTTACTAGTTTTAAGTTTCTATTTTTGAAAATATTATTTTATTTTGCGGTTTCTTACCAAGTTCTTCAAAAGAATTTTTTCTATGTATCTTAGTAATATATTCACACCTAAGATGGCTTGAAGTGTAGGTGTTTATGTCAGGCATGCTGCATTATACACAAACATTCTACTGATCAGCTTTGATGTCTCCTTGGGAGTATAGTGTTTTTGAAGCTTAGCCTGTATCTTCTTCTGAGGCATAACTTCTTCGGATCCAACATCATCTATGTTGTTTTCCAGGACAATATGCCCAACTTTTTTCTTTTCTCCTAAAGAATTTTTTTCTCTAATATCTTATAGCCAAAATTGTTTGCTTTCTACTATGGACTTCTGACTTTTCCTAATTTTTATGTTTCATTCTTCTATTGGAATCAACAGAGTTAGAGATTTCAGCTATATGTCGTCCAAGGAGGAAAATGGGGAGATTCGTGCACATGTTGTATATAATGGGAGTGCTTCTAGAATAAGTTAAATTGGGCTTGAAAATTATCCATTTTATGAGTGTGACTCTGGCGAAGGCTTACCATATGCTCCCGTAGATTTTCCAAATGCTGGTGATAAGTGGGGTTGGCGGGCAGGGAAAAGATTTTCATGTTCAGGTACCCTTAGAGATATATATTTGTATATTTCGAAGCATTTTTAGGCTCCAAAGGTGGACAAAAAATATTTCGATGTAATATTTCGGTTGAAAAGTATCTTCATTCTGAGTATACTGACATGGATATGAACCAATTTTTTGCTTCATTTAGTTCTATGATTCCTTTGATGAAGTCGCCATGCACAAAAGGTTAGCTTTTTCATATATAGCATGTAGATATTTGTTTCGTTGTTTGCTTCAATTAAAAAAACACTTAACACATCTTTCTATTGACTTGATGCCAATTTGTTTTCTTTTTAATCAGAAATTGATTTTGACTAAGATATGGTAGAGAGTCTATCTTGCTTCTGCAATTTTACTTACGGGTGGATTGAATTCAATGAGTTCTTAGTTAGTTTCGATGTAATAGATTTTGTTATGGTGTTAGGTTTTTATAGAATATTTAATATATTACTATAGATAATTAAATTTTAGATGTATTAATGTATTACATAAAATAATTAGATTAAGTTATTGAGAGAAAAAAAGAGTTAACTCTGCACTTGCTATTTGAGAAATACTAACCTTGATACATTAGTTGGTATAAAAATTTAGGAATTTGGTTATAGTAATATGAGTGTCTACGGATTTGTTTGGTGATATATTATGCATACTTGATAAATTGGAAACATTAAAAAGCATTGAGAAAAGGAAACACATCAGTGAAGTAGCTTGCTTGACTTCAAATCTTTGGTGGAGGTAGGTTATGGATTATTTTATTTGATAGATAGACTCTTAATAGATCTTTATAAACATTGAGTGATATGGTGAAGTTCCCGATTTACTTGATTGTAATGTTCTATGATTGGTCTGAAATCCACAGATTCTGAAATTTATAAACTTGAGCCCTCTCTATTGAAGTGATCTTTTGAATAAAGAAGGCTTGATAAAATATTTTTATTGCACTGTAACTTAGGGATAATACATGATAATTTAACAATATTTATTGATATGAGTGTCACGTTTCGATACGATTTTAGTGATCAGAGTGCGGTCTTGAGAAGATTGAGTTTCTTTAAGGGTAGACTTTCCAAGGCTTTCAAGAAGTGAAAATTTGTGAATCCTCATAGCATCAAGAACACCACCACATTGTTGTATTTTATGCTCTTTTCTATGTTTAGACCTTTATTGGCTTTGACCCAGACTATGTAGTTATGATGTAATAGATTGATTTGGAGAAGTATGTTAGAAGTTTTATGAAATGATTCGGCATTATGTTTTAAAAAAAAGTTTTAATTTCGCACTACTTTTCATATTTATGCAATGAATATGTGTCTTAGGTCTTGTATAAGACCTTGTAGAGGTCAAGTACCCCGTGTTCCTACTTGAAGGATGGCCTAACTTCTAGGATGTACATTGGATCGTGACACTCCAAGTTCTAGGTTATTCATGCACATTTCTGATGGAATGTTTATATCATATGTGAACACAGTGATTTGGTGATATATATATATGAAAAAAATTGAAGTAAAAATAATAAGTATTGAAGGTTAGTAGGTTTGTTCTAACTTTGCTTATATGAAGACTTTTGAGTGAGAATTTAAATTTTCATTTCAGATTGAAGTAAGATGCATGTAACACCATTTTAGATGTTTTGCTGTTAGTATTAGTTGCACAACTTTTCATCTCTTACTTGATTATCTGTTTCATGGATATCAATATATTGGGCTATAGTTTCTCCCTATTGAAATTCTAGAGGTTTATATATGACATGCTAAATAAGATGGTTGGTGAAATTTTTGTTGGTTTTGTCATAGTCCTCAATCTATATTTTATCACATCGATAGTACTTTACTTTACACTAATGTTGTATCTATATTTTGGGAGGAATTTTCTTTGTCAGGTTACGGACTCTTCGGTAATTTATAAAACAAAGATAGAACATTCTAGCTTCTACTACAAGTTTTATTTTTGAACATCAGATAATAGGATCATATTTAAAGCCTCGTGTTTATTTTCATTGCATGGGATGTGCTAAAATGAATGTGACATGATAACTGCTCAATGAGTGGCCAAAAATTACTTGTAAAACATAAAAAACTCTAATACTTGTTTGATGAGTATTACATTACATCTAATAGAGAATGAGCTAAGAGATGGAAGTCAGATGAAGTCAATAGTCAGTAATTTAAATTGTGTTATGCTTAACTGTACATATAGCATATAGCAACCAGATTTCTCGGACTCCTTCTCTTTGGTGATCATACCTTGGATGATGTACTACCCAACTTGAATGGTGAACTTGAAATTCCTTATGGCTCATTACTTAATGATGTGGTGCGAGCGAGCTATGTGATCCACTTGATGCTTGTTTTCCAAATTGTCTTCTTTTCCCTTTTCCTCAATATTGATGGCCATTTTTTTCTCTCTGCAATTCTTATTGCCTATGATAATCGCAGATTCCTTACAGTCATATCAACTCTCGTCTGTCTCATATTTCTTGGAGCAAATTGTGTACCTAAGATCTAGGATGCCTTCCAGTTTGCTGGCGCCACGACTACTATCTTTGTTGGTTTCGTTTATTCAGCTTCTATTGTCCTTAGGTGAGTACCATCGTCCCTTTTCAACTACTTATCTGTATTCATTCTTACATACTTAAACTTAATTCTCCATGTTTGTCATTGATAACAGAGATACACATGGAATTGCAACCAAGAGGGACAAGATAAATTCATCGGTCATGATATTAGTAGTTGTTTCCTCAAGTAGTGTGGCAATCTGCAGTGATATTTACAACCTTTTCAACAATGCTGTTGAAGCTTAGAAGAGCGCAATAGAGTTGGATTCTTTGTCCACATAAGGTTCATCGTCAATTGTACTTTCGGGTAAGTTAACTGTTTCTTTAGTTCCTAATTGAGGATGCCATGTTCATTCCAAGAGAATATTAATATCAAGTTGAAGATACATGGAACATGATGCAAGGATCTATCTATGTTCTGTATAGCAGAGAAAAATTGTAATCTACAAAACGACTAACATTATGAAATTGAAAGCATTTGTAAAGGTTCTTGACAACTTTTTTTGATACGACTTTCACAATGTTGTATCTTTTCATTCAAAGTAACGGAAAAATTTAACAGCTAAAGTTGTTTGTTATACTTTTGTCTCATTTACATACTTAAATCCTTTTGTGCTAAAAAGTAAATTGATGTACTACATGTGGCGTACACTATGGAAATCAAGGACATTGTGATGGAGTTAAAGATGTGGATTAGGACAGAGCACTTTTCAGCTTTGATGAGAACACCATGGATCAACCTTAAGCCTGTTTTTTTTTGTACCGGTGTAGGATAAATTGTCATGATAAATTTAAAATAAACTGTTGAAAGGGTCTTAAGTTACGTTACACTGATCTGTACTTTTCACATAACTTAAATAACATTTATCGTGTGACAAATTGTAATCCCAATTATTTTCAGGACATGATGAAAGAGAAGTTGAGTAAAAGCAAGACACGTGAGGAACAACCTCATGGCAGTGTTGCTGAGAAGTAAAAACCTCATGAAAGCACTACTAGACAGGGTACTTGATTTTAAAATATTAAACTTATGTTATTAACATTACCTTTGCAATAAATTCTTTTCATCTACTGTGATGATTTTTACTAGGTTGCCGATCCCAAAACTGAAAATGAAGAAGCACCCATAAACATTGCCCAAGGCGTTTATCGTTCATGATTTTTGGTAAATCCTCCTTACTTATTCTTTATTTACTTGTATTCTTTCAATTTTATTTTATCAGTCTCTTTTCTTTTTTTTCTGTAAAATTTTTCAATTATGGTCCCTTTATTTTATTCATACTGTAAATTTTAGTAAATTAAATTTGATTGTTTGATCGACTTATCTTTCTCCTTTATTTATGGAAGCACTGCAAGTTCCTCGACTTATCCTTCCTATATTACATATGATCGTGAGTCAAGTTGAATGCATTCTCTTTTTTTATTTGTTTTGATAATTTGAACACAGTCTGATATGTAATTCTTTTTTTTACCTCTTGAAGACATGAAAGTTGATGCATTAAGTTTAATTATTCTTTCTTGATGTTGTTTGAGTATGGTTATTCTTTCTATTACTATTTTTTATTTGTTTCTCTAATTATACATATGAATTGAAGTAAATTCATAGTCATTTGTAATCTTCACAATAATTTCCACTAAAACATGTCCCATTTTTAGGATATATATATATAGTTTGCCTAAAACTATGAATGAAATCTGAGTGTCACACCTTAACTAAACTAAGGTCCTATTACCCCTGAACCCATTTCTGAAAAATAAATATACACACATTTTTGACTTTCATGGAATTCATTTAACTCCTACGCGTCTCATTTGCGTGAAGTCACGCAGTGTGTTATGTAAGACAAAAGTTGTACCAAATTACAGAAAAAAATTGAGTTTGAGTGGGTGGGTGGGGGTATTACCTTAGTTTAGTCAATACCTGGTTCCACCACTTAATAATAGTGCTAACAACTTATTCTAAAAGGAATTGTCTTATGTAAATAGTAATTAATGAGTTTAATAAGAATATATAGGTTAAGTTCATTTTTTCTTCTAAAATTAGGGAGGAAGTAAATTGAATAAGAGTGCTAACTACTAACTGTAATGACCTATTTAGTCATTTTGAGTGTTATAACCTTATATTCTTATAAAATACTTTTCGATAGATTTTAAATGAGTATGTTGGACTATTCAGAACTACAATTATGAATTTATTGAGGTAGATTTTATAATTTGTTTAGTTGGTGGTTATGGAAAATAAATGTATACTTAATAGTGGGTTACTTTCACACTTCTATATTTTCTCTTATATAATAATAGTGAGTAAATATTCATAAGAAAAAATAAGGGTTTGAGAAAAGAGAGCGGCTTAGTCAAAGACAATTGTGGCTCTTTCTACCGGTACGTTTCTTCGTAAATTACAATTTCATTTTGGAACTATTATTGTACTACTATAGCATCAAATGGATGGAATAAATTTATCTTTTAGTTTGTAATTGGTCATTATAATTAAATTAGGAAAGAAAATTTGGCAATGTCGAAATGGAAATTTGAAATATTGCACTTCGGCAGTACGTTCTTTGAAAATTTGAGAGGGCAAATGTTCTGTCATTATTGGCTAATTATGGATAAGGTTTGAGGTTAATGGTTAGGTTAGCCCGGCTTTCTATATAGATATATGTTGTTGCCTAGAGAATGATTAGACATTGTTTAAATTTTATTTAAAAGCTTAAGGATATAGTATGATCCTTTGTTGTAAAGATTGATTATTATGGGAAAAAAATTGGATTAAATAATAATTTAATAACGATGATTAATTGAGGGTTATGAGAAACTATTAATTACTATGTTGAGTAGAGAGTTTATCTTGCTTTTGCAATTTACTTACGGGTGGATTGAAGTTAATGAGTTCTTATTTTGTTTTCGATGTAATAGATTTTTGTTATGGTGCTAGGTTTCAATAGATGTTTTTATATATTGGTATAGGTCATAAAATTTTTGGTGTATTGATGTATTATATAAGTATAATTACATTAATTATTGAGAGGAAATATGACTTAACTCTAGACTTGCTATTTGAGAAATACTAAACTTGATACATTAGTTGGTATAAAGTTTTGGGAATTCGGTTATAGTAATATGAGTGTCTACGGATTGGTTTGCTGATATATTATGCATACTTGATATACTGGAGACACTCTAAGGCATTGAGTAAAGGAAACACTCGAGGGAAGTAGCTTGCTTGACTTCAGTTCTCCGGTGGAGGTAGGTTATAGTTTATTCTATTTGATAAAATGTCTCTTAATAGTGATTGATAAGCATTGTGTGATATTGTGAAGTTCCCGATTTTGTTGATTGTGTGTTCTCTGATTGGTCTGCAATCTGGAGACCGTGAAATTAAAAATCTTAATACATATCTATCCAAGTGATGTTTTGAGTAAATAAGGTTTGATAAAACTTTGTTAATGTAGTGAATAGTTGGGATAATAAATGATAATTTTACAATATTAATAGATCCGAGTATCATTTTTCGACACGGATTTATTTGTGATAGTGTCACAAAATCCGACATTGTATTATGGATTGGAGTGTCATGTTTCGACACGATATTATGGATTAGAGTATCATGTTTTGACACGGTATTATTGGATCGGAGTGCCATGCTCCGACACGGTACAATTGGATCAGAGTGTCACATTTTTACATGGTAACATTTAAGGAGAAAGATATTGAATTAACCTAATGTACTCAATTTCAAAGAATTCATTTCTCAAATGAGTGTTTGAGGAGGCATGAGTCCCCATATGTGTGCTTTATATTGTGATTGATTGTTTATTTACTTTAATGTTGTTGTCACTGGTTAATGTTGCTTGTTGCTTGCCACCTACTAAATTTCATAGTTGACTTTATACTATTATTCGTTGTATATTAGTTTCTATTTTGGGTTGACCGATGATACTCGCTCAGTACATGTTGCTCCATACTATGCGCTACTTGTGTTTTCCTTGTATGGAGTGCAACAAATGTACTAACAACTCCGACTTGACCTCATCTATATCCGGTCTCTAGCATATTAGGTTCCAGGTTGAGCACCTCATTCAAGCTTGTATTGGATTCTCTAGGTCATGACATGATGTCCTAACTTTTCAAACATATACTATTTTATTTATTTATTTTGATGTCTTTAAACTCTCAGACATAGTATTTGAAAATGAAACTCTTAGACTTCGTATTTGAAGATAAAACTCTTAGTCCTTAATTTGACGACTTTCAGGTTTTGGAATGATATTTAGTAGACTTCAAGGGATTTAAGTTTCTAACACTAACAAGATTTAGTATTCCTCATTATTATTAATATTTCATAAGTTGAATTATGAATAAAAGTTGGGGTTGGATTCATTGGTTCTCCCACGTATGAGGTTAAGTTTGGGTGTCACTCATTACTAGTTTTTTGGGTTGTGAGAAGCTTGGTATCAGAGCGCTAGATTTGGTGATCGCATCACACAAGGAAAAGTCCTTCTTGAAGAAAACTATATGGGAACTCCTTTACTTTTCTTCGAGAGGATATTAGATATTAGGAATACTTTATTCCTTCTTTCATTTGTGCTACTACTTCAATTTAATTTAAATCTAGGTGATAAATCGTCAAAACGAAAACAAAATGTGTCCTTGAAAATAGGTATATTTTCTCAATTGACTACATGGTCAGTAATGACTAGTAATCAACATAATATTATTATCATAAAGTTTAAACCCTCATTCTTCATCGGTTTTGATTAAGAAGATGCGTATACTTTCATTGTTTATTATTTTGATCTGCTTCATAATATGAATATAGTTTAGAGGCTTAGTGTTTAATTTGTTGTATACTAGTTTCGGACAGACGCAAAATGTTGTGGTAGTCTTATGTTGGCTGCCGATAAAGGAACTACCTATAACTTAAGGAAATATTTTCTAGCTTCTTCATCAAATTAAATAACCCAAATATAGAGCGATAAGAGGAGAGATGGTTTCTAAAATAAATATAAATGGAAGATATGTGTTGTAGCCTATTAGGTCAAGAAGTTTTATAAGGGACAACTAGAAAATGATCATCATTTTTTTTAGAAAATAAAGTTAGTACAACTTTCATATCATGTATGAGTTGTTTAGCGAATGATGAAATTAGGTTGCGCCAATCGAGGTCAAAATCTTTACTATGATCCCATGGATTGATTTTATTTTAAGGAGGGTCAAACTTATTAAGTGTGTTACTTTTGTTATCGACCTGATCAAACAAAGAATGCAAATTTCTTTGGGGTAGATACAAAATGGATTTATACTATTTTATCGATATTCAATGGGTATAATTGTTTGAGATATTTGGGTGCAATCTTCTCGATAAGTATGGAGTGTTCTAGTGATGGATTAACGACCTTTCATGGTACGGTACGGTACTAGTGTTACGTGGAAATGATTACATTGATTGTCAAGTGTAAATACTAACTACTTAAGGCGCTATCAGTGGTATGACATGTTTAGATATGAGACGCGATTTTGCTTTTACAATTGAAAAACAGACTAGTTTGTTACTAAGGAAGCTCAGATTAAGAATTATTTTAAAGGAAAATTTTAGTGGTGAATCTTTTTTACGGTATTAATACATTTAGGTTGTTAAATGTATCTTGAGGGTTCTAGGACTAGTGATCTTTTTTAATATCCAAAGGAGTGGATTGATGCTTGAATGAAAAATTTTAGATAAAGAATGTCACTGAATATACTTGGGTGAATTCGATAGGAGATTTTAGTTTGAAAATATGTATAACATTTTTGTAGTCCTTTGGAGCTGATTGGTATAACTCGTGATGACAAAGGTTCACTGAGCGTGATGGAAATATGAGTTAGTGATGGATTGTGAGTGAGATGCAATTGTAGAATATGTATTGTTGGTTAAATCAATTTTATATGGAAATAATGACTTGTGAGTATCTAAGTTTGCGAGTTTCTACTATTTAGTAAGTATCGTGGTTTTATGGAACGTTTTGAGAGATGTTGGGGTACCTCTCGAATATAATTTAAACGAGCTAGATTCATAATCAAAATGAAATAAAAATTAGTGGGATGAGTTTAATCCTAGAGAAGAGGCGAGATTAAGAATATTTGCTCTGATTACAAGGACTTAAAAGGTATGTTCAATGAGATTAAGAATTGGGTTCAGTGATGCTTAATTTCATCCGCTCTGGGTATAATAATATTGTCATGTGATCATAAGATTGGTTAAAAAACTAGTTGATACGACTTGATATAAAAGTGTACATACATCCAACTCAAGTTTGATGATAAGTTCCTTTGTGATTTGAGTTTTGTAATGAGAACATTTTGTTTTTGTAGTAAAAGATATTGTAAGATCAATCGAGAGGGGATTAATGATATGTCAAGATACATGAATACATACAAATCTTCAAGGTATGAGCTAATATTGATATATATGGGGATTAAATAACACAATTGAATTAACAATTCAATTTTTCTTTGTTTTTTAAGTCTACATTCGTAGTGGTATATTTTTTCAAGATATAAATTTGCAAGATAAATAATGATCGTTTAATTAGACATTGAGCATTTGAATGGACTTCTCCGTAGTTTTGGTCATGAATAAGTTTGTTACTTTTGATTTTTTCAGGACACAAGGAAACGTTTCACTTAAAGTGTAGGTTTAGAGCATAATGTAAAATGTCATGGCTTGGTTGTTAAAGGATGAGATGAGTAAGAAAGCTAGAAAAATTAACAAGAGTTTAATACATCGATGGGTTGAGATATTCAGAATTTTTATGATACATTGCATAGGCATTTGATGGTCAATAGAGATTATGAACTTATAATACATAGAATAATTTGAGTGACCAAGAATTTCCCACAGTGTTGTCATGAGGTATATGATGGTTTAGAATGGTAGCTAAAGCATGTTATGTGGAAGTGTGTGAAGTTTATTTTGAGTGTGATTTAATAGTTTTATCTTGATGGAAAGGTACTATCAAGTTATAAAATAGTGCTATTAGCCTGTTTGGGACTCGTATTTCACATAAAAGGCTTAAATAGAAAGAGAGAAAGCTATAGTTTTAACATGTTCTTGATAAGAATACTTTGATTATAATGATTATTTGGGAGTAAGGTCGATTTTCGATGCAATTATGATGTTTTTTTTAGTATTAAGATTGTTGAATTCAGTGGATGTGGCGTTCAATAAATCAATTATGTGTGAAATTACAATATAGGCTAAATTTGTGATTGTGGGTAGTTAAAAAAATATATCAAAGATATAGGGTAAGATGAGTAAAAATGTTTGTTACGGGCACTATTAGGGGTGTCAAATGCGCGGGCTAGTTTGAAAATGAAAATAATAAAATAGGTTAAACAGAAATCGGGTTGAGTCTTGACCCGTCAATGTATTCTTTGGGCTCAAATGGGTTGGGCACAAGTGGGCTAAAAATGTTTTGAAACTTGACCCGCCCATTTTGACCCAATAAATCTCAATAACTTAACATATTGTTATTTAACTTTTATAATTCACAATTTGGATTTCAACTCAAGAATTTTTTGTTAAAAAAGTAACAAATGGATTAGATAAATCCTAAAAAAATATTATATAACAAATGCTTCATACCTTTTATATAAGAGCATATCTTAATAATAAGTTTTAAAACTGATTGAAATAGAGGATTGAATTGGGCTCAATTGGAAATTTTCTTCAAATGGGTTAAGCTTGAAGGCATTGAGATCGAACCCAATTCAAATTATCTTGAGCCCAACCCTTAAAATTCTGGGTGGGTTACCTATGTTTGCGTTAATTTTGATCACCCCTAGGCCCTATGGAAGGAGTATCTTTTCGACTTGGTTATGTACATTCTTATGTGACCAACTACTTCATTATGGTCATGGTTTAGAGTATAGTTCACTTTCTCTATCCGTGTGTGTTTTCGCTTTTATGGGTGAGTCCCTCGTAGTGGATCAGGTGTACCTATCTGTGACGTGCTCTTGATTGGGTAGGATGTTTAGGTATACTTGGATATCTCAAATGACATATTTAGTGTTGTCTTGGATCTATTAAAGTTACTAGCCATTCTACACATACAATTTTGCTTATGATAATTTATGGGAGAACTATCATAATAATTTACCGTTGTTTAGACTTAAGAATTATCTCATCATCGGTATCATGTTTTGACTAAGTGTAGATACACAATTGGTTGGTTTGATACTTTTGATATGAGACCTTTGATACTAATATTTTGAAGGAATTGTTGACACAACTACCCTTTTTTACCCTCACCTTCTTTTATTTTTCGATAGTGAACGTGTGTACATTGGTATCTATTGTAACGACCCATTTGGTCATTTTGAGAAGTAGAGATTTTTATTTTATAAAATACTTTTTGATAGACTATAAATGCATATTTTACACTATTTGTATCAAGATTTTTGAATTTAATGGGGTAATTTTTATAATTTATTTAGTTGGTGGTAAAGGAAAATAATAGTAAACTTAATAGTCGGTTACTTTTACACTTTTATAGTTATTCTTATGTAATATATATGGAAAAATATTTTGTAAAGCATTAGGGTTTGAGAAGAGAGAGCAACTACATCAAAACTAATTGTGGGTCTTTCCGCTGATACTATTCTTTGTGAATTACAATCTAATTCTTGAAAGAATATTGTACTACTATAGAATCGAATGGATGTATTTTATAGTTTATACTTGGTTGTTATAATTTAATTAAACAGAAAATTTGGCAATGTTGAAACTGAAATTTGAAATATGGCACTTTAAAAGTACGTTCTTTAACAATTTGAGGGGACTAATGTTAGGGCATTATTGACTTGTGATGGACAAGGTTTGAGGTTCTTCGAAATATTAGCATGTCTTTTTTTATATAGATATATGCTATTTTCTAGATATTTATTAGAAATTCTTTCAATTTTAATTCTTAAATTCTTAAGGACATCCCATTATTCTCGGTTGTATAATTTGATTATTATGGGAACAAGATTGTGAGTAGATAAAAATTGAATTACGATGATTAATTGAGGGTTTATGGGAAATTATTAATTAATATTCACAGTATAGAGTAGATCTTGGTTCAGCAATATTACTTTCGGGTGGATTAAAATTAATGAGTTCTTAATTAGTTTCAATGTGTGTATTTTTGTTATGGTAGGGAACAGAATATAGAGTAGATCTCGCTCGAAGTGATGCGTTGAATAAAGAAGACTTGATAAAATATTGTTAATGCACTAAAATATGTGGTGATAGTTAATTCTATATTAAAAATATTATTCGATCGGATTTTCATATTCCAATCGGTATTATGGATCAGAGTGTCACAATCCAACACAAAATTATGGATCAGAGTGTCATGTTCCGATACAGCATTATGGATTCGGAGATTTGACTGATTATTGTTTGATTGGGGTGTCACTTTTCAACATGGAATACTTGGATCGGAGTGTGACGCTCCGACACAGTAACATGAAAAGAAAAATATATTGAATTAAGTTAATGTACTTAATTTCAAAGAACTCATTTTCCAAATATGTGTTATGTATAGGCATGAGTCCCCATACGTGTGCTTGATATTATGATTGATTGTGTACTTACATTAGTGTTGTAGTCACTGGTTCATGTTGTTTGTTGCTTGTCACCTACTAATTGTCATAATTGATTTTATATTACTTTTTATTGTATATTAGTTTTATTTTGGGTTGGCTGATGATATTTATTCATTACATGTTGCTCTGTACTGAGCCCTACTTGTGTTTTCCATTGTTCCCTTTCATGAGCTTCATACTGAGCCCTACACAAGTTTTCCTTTGTTCCCTTTCATGAAGTGCAGCGAATGCACCGGCGACTTTAACATGCCCTCAGCCCTAGCTAGTCGCCAGCATATAAGGTTCCAGGTTAAGATACTCATTAAAGCTTATGTTAGATTCTCTCTGACTTGATCTGATGTCATTATATTTGGGACATAAACTATTTTATTAATTTATTTTTGTTTCTTTAAATTCTTAGACTTAGTATTTGAATATTAGATGTCCTTAATGTGATGAATTTGAGGATTTGAAAATTACATATAGTAAACATTAATGGATTTGTGTTTCTTACACTAATAAGATTTAAGCTTCCGCATTATCATTAGTATTTCATAAGTTGAATGATATATATGAGTTTGGGTTGGATTAATTTGTTCTCTCACATATGTTTTTAAGTGTGGGGTCCACTCATGACTCGTTTTGGGTCGTGACACTAACTAACATTACTATAAAATAGGGGTGAAGTAAATTCATAACATAAGATTAATGGACTGAAACAAAATATGAATTGTATAATTTTTTACAGAGATTATTTGTGCATTTCTAATAGGAGCTTTTTATTTTTATTCTTCTTCAAGAACTGGTGAAAACCTTAATTTTTAACAAATTAAAAGGATTTGAGACCCATATTAGGATTGGCTTTTTTGTGGGATCTACTAAATAGAACCCTTCAAGGACACAATTTATTTGATGGCAAGAGTAATTGTTGGGTTTAAAAAGATGTAATTGAAATTGACTTTTGTAAAGAATTTTGAATTTCCTAAATAGTTGCAACTTTTATGAAGAGTTGACACTAGGATAAAAAGTTATGAATTTTCTGTAAGGTTGTGAAGTTTTTGAAGGGCTGAGCGTCTTTCTGATAAGTAACAACAAAAGCCATTCACACTATCATCTATTCTCTATAAATAGATGGGTTTCTCTTATTTTTCAGTAACTACTTTTTGAACTTCTTTCTTTTCAACTAAATATAGTATTTTAAGTAAATTTTACTGTTGTTGACTGGTTTGCTGACACCGTGGTTTTAATGTATTAATACGTAACATTATTCTATTATGAAAGGATTTATTCCATCAACCTTGAGTACTTGCGGGTGTGAACTGAATGTATTTTATTGATGAAGGCAGCAAGTTCTTAAATAGAGTTACAACGAAAGTAATAAGACTCCTAAACGAACTGAACTAAAGTAGTCTAATTGAATAATAACTACTAAACTAGTAAGACAATCCTAATACGACTAAACTACTAACTGGCGTCCTAGACCAGGTGTTCTAATATGCCCCCTCAAGTTAGACGATGAGTGACTAATCCTAACTTGAACAAATTAGACTCAAAAGCAGATTTAGAAAGTGCATTGGTGAGGGTGTCTGCTATTTGATCGGCACCATGGACCTGAACAACACGAACCCTTTTAATATCAACATAGTGGCGAACAAAGTGAAAGTCCACAGAAGCATTCTTAACACGACTATGGAGGACAGGATTCTTGCTCAAGAATGTGGCTCCAAGATTGTCACAATATATTGTGGGTAGCAGATGTACTGGAAAGCACAACTCATTTAGGAGATTGGTGACCCATAAGGTTTCAGAAAGTGCATTAGCCACTGCCCTGTATTCGGACTCAGTAGAGGAGCGTGAGACAGTATTTTTCTTCTTTGATGACCAACTAATCGGATTGTGACCAAGAAATAGGATGTAACAAGATGTAGAAACTCTGTCAACGATGTCCCCACCCCAATCTGCATCAGAGTACACATGTAGATTGAATTCATCTATGGGAGTAATGCGTAGGCCGAGTTGAATGGTACCCCGCAGGTATCAAAGAACACGTTTTACAGCCTTCCAGTGAAGGTCTGACGGTGCTTGCATAAATTAAAAAAAGCTTGTTGACTGCATAGCCTATGTCAGGTCTAGTGAAGGATAGATATTGAAGCCTACCCAAGACTCGGCGATAACGTGTAGCATCAGTCAAGTGAGTTCCATCAGACAAGGTGAGTAACACAGATGCACTCATGGGCGTGTTAATACTTTTCCAGTCGTTCATTAGCTCATCATTCAAAATTTCATTCACATAATTTGCTTGGGTGAGAATTAAACCGTGGGAGCTGCGTATCACTTCAACACCAAGAAAGTAGTGAAGATTACCTAAATCTTTAATAGAGAACTTAGAAGCAAGGGAAGTGATAACCTGATTGAAACTTAAAGTATTGCTCCCAGTGATAATAATATCGTTGACATAGACGAGGACGAATAATGTATCACCTGCACCATGTCTGACAAGTAGTGAGGCATCAGATTTTGTCTTAACAAAGCCTATGGATGAAAGATAACCCGTGAGGGCATTGTACCACGCCCGAGGAGCCTGCTTCAAGCCATAGATTGCCTTCCGTAGCCGACATATATGCATTGGTTTGTCTTCACTAGTAAACCCCGGAGGTTGTGCCATGTACACTTCCTCTTCAAGGTTGCCTTGGAGGAAGGCATTATTGACATCTAGCTGGCGAAGGTTCCAGTTGTGACGAAGTGCCACAGAGAGGACAATGCGAACTGTGGTGGGCTTGACGACAGGGCTGAATGTGGCATGAAAGTCAACGCTTGGCCTCTGAGTAAAGCCTTTTGCAACTAGGCGCACTTTGTATCTGTCGATGGACCCATCAGCATTTCTCTTAATCCTGAAAATCCACTTGCAGGATACAATGTTTTTATTCGGGTCAGGAGGAACAAGTTCCCAAGTTTGATTTTTAATTAAAGCATCAAATTCATGTTTCATTGCATAACTCCACTCTGGATATTTTTGTGCTTGTTTGACAGTAGTGGGTGTGACAGTGGGGTTCAATTTGGCTAGGTAATCAAAAATCTTTTTTGGTTTTGTGATATTATTTTGGGATCGAGTGACAGCATGGGTAGGAGGAGACGGACATTGAGGCGGTGAAGGAGCGAGTTCTAACTCGAAGGTAGGACAGGCTGGTTGAGGAGCCATATGTGTTGGTGGGTTGGTGTTTCTACGGTGATAGACAAGGAGAGGAGACAAGATGCTTTGTGTGTTGGTTGGTATTGGCATTTGAGAGTTTGTAGGTAGGCGTGGTAGTGCTAAACGCTGGGCAGTAGGTATAGAAGAGGTGTTCAGGGAAGCAGGAATTATTGAAGATGAGGAAGACAAAAATTTACCTTGAGAAGGAGGAGTTGCTAGAGATGAATCTGTTGCGGCTGACGCTGATGCATTGTCGGATAAGGACTGCGAGTTTATGTTTTCTCCAGACTGGGCTGGAGAGGAGGCAGATGGTTATGGAAAATCTGCAATAGTGCGTGCTGCTATTTCTAATGGAGTTGGCAGATCTGTAACTGTGGGAAGTTTGGGTGTGGGGTCTGAAGAACTTGGCATTGTTGGTGTTGCCCATTCCAGGTGAGTTGATTTAATGGCAATGTTGGAGAACAATGTCTTAAATGGAAAAACATCCTCAACAAATCGCACATCTCGAGATAAGTAAACCTTTGTAGAAATTGGGTCAAAACACTGTGTGACAGTGATAGGATAGTGAGAATCCAAGATAGACGCATGGGGTAGATTTTGATTCAAGTTTATTTTTGGAGTATGGTTTTAGCCATGGATAACATAAACAACCAAAAATTTGTAGGGAGTTATTATTAGGTGATTTTCTAAGTAATATTTGGAATGGGGATTGATTATCGAGGTGAGAGGTTGGAAGACGATTGATGAGGTAGACAGTGTGATGGCATGCAAAAGACCAGAATTGGGGTCGGAGAGACGCCTCATGTAAGAGTGTTCTTGCAGTTTCGACAATATGGCGATGTCGCCGTTCTGCAAGTGCAACTCGTTGGGGTGTATAGGGACGGGTAGAGAGGTGTTGAATGCCGTGAAGTGAAAGATAGGAGTCAAGACTTTTATACTCACCTCCGCCATCAGTATACAATGATACAATTTTAGAGTCAAAATGTTTTTCCATCATAGGATGAAATTTTTGAAAGATATCTTTAACTTCACTTTTCTTTGTTAGTGTGTAGAGCCAAGTGTACTTCGTATATTGGTCAACAAAGATACAATAATACAACTTTTTATCAAGAGATAAGACTGGTGATGGCCCCCATAAGTCACTAAAAATAATTTGAAGTGGTTTAGAGGTACACAATGATAATTGAGTAAAAGGATGTCGATGAGCTTTATTAGATAAACGTGAATTACAATGAAATTTTTTGTCTCTCTCATGAAACGATAGCGAGAATTTATTCAAAATAAACGTAAGAACTCTAGAGTGAGGATGACCAAGACGTTGGTGCCAAGTAGTGAGAGGGCTGGATGTGGAGATAATGTGAGCTTGGGGATGTGAGACAGGCCACTCATATAGTCCATTGTTAGTCCGACCGTGCACCAGTGGCTGCCGTGTTTTCAGATCCTTCACAACAAAGTTAAAAGGAAAAAATTCAATAGATTTAAGATTGCCTTGACAGAATTTAGAAATAGAGATAAGCTTGCGTTTGATGGAAGGGGCACACAAAGTGTGAGTTAGCTTAAAAACATTATTTGATGCATTTAATTTAGTAGAATCAGTGTGAGAGATAGGAATTTTCTTACCATCACCCATGGAGACATCTTCGTTACCGTGGTATGGTTGTAGGTTGTGCGGCTCTGTTGTGATGTGATGGGTGGCTCCTGAGTCAACTATCCAGGGATTGGTCTCTGTTGTAAGCCCAGCGTCATAGTTGGCTTTTGCTTCAAAGTGATTATGAGATCTCGAGCCGCAAACATTGGCGGTGTGGCCAATTCTGTTACACAGTTGACAGTGAATAATACCGTTTGGATTTGAATTTGATTGCCCTTGTGGTGGAGCTATTGGACGCAAGTTCTGGCGCCATTGTTGAGAGTTGTTGGTTTGTCTACGGTTATTGCGATTATTGGAGTTGAATTTAGTGGGAGTAGCAACTGCAGCAGTGATGGTACTAGATAGTTTCTTAGCATCCTCGTGGCGGAGGAAGAGTTCAAAGTCTAGTAACTTTTCAAACAGTTCCTCATAGGAAATAGGCGTATCGCGTGCACGAATGGCAGCAGATATTTCACGAAATTCAGGACCTAGACCACTAAGTATTTTGACAATGAGTTCAGGATTGGAAACACGAGCACCAGCAGTGGCTAACTCATCCGAAAAAGACCGAATAGTATGAATATATTCAGTAATGGAGCGAGAGTCCTTAGTGACACGGGCAAGCTGATCACGCAGACTGAAGATTCGAGTTTGAGATTTGTTCGCATAAGTGGTATGCAAGGCATCCCAAGCTGATTTAGCCGAGTCAGCAGCTGCAACAATAGGGGCAATAGTGGGTTTGACAGAAGCCATGAGAGAATTCTGGATGAGTTGATCCTGATGGAACCAAGTTAAGAAGGCTGGATTGGGAGAGATATTCGTGCCGAGGGTAATCGTGCGACTAGGGGACGGACTGGTTCCATCGAGATGGCCAAAGAGTTTGTAGCCATACATAAGCATGGAAAATTGGGCTTTCCAGGTGGCGAAGTTGTAACCACCACTTAGTTTGATGGGTAATTGGGATGCGGGATTGAATTGAATGATAGTATTAGTGCTTGTAGTGTTATCAGCATTGACAACTCTAGGATTGTTGCCATTGTTGTTGGTCATTGTTGCTGATGTGCGTGAGGAGAGGAAAAAGAGAAAAAAATTGGATCGTACTCTTTAGAGAGTGAAGAGCTCTAATACCATGTGAACTGAATGTATTTTATTAATGAAGGCAGCAAGTTCTTAAATAGAGTTACAACGAAAGTAATAAGACTCCTAAACGAACTGAACTAAAGTAGTCTAATTGAATAATAACTACTGAACTAGTAAGACAATCCTAATACGACTATACTACTAACTGGCGTCCTAGACCAGGTGTTCTAATAGCGAGAACTAATTTTCTTATGGAAACATTTTGCTTTTAGTAGGGTCAAATATTTTTTTGAGAAAATATATTGTTTATTATTTTAAATTTTTTTCAAATTATATTTTCTTTACTGGTTTTATGTTTCTAGTTTTGAAAATATTTTTTATTTTTTTGTTGTTTCTTACAAAGTTCTTCAAAAGTATTTTTAAAGTATTTTAGTAATATTTTCACACCTAATATGTCTTTGAAGTGTATGTGTTTATGTCAGGCATGCTGCATTATACACAAACATTCTACTGATCAACTATGATGTCTCCTTGGGAGTATAGTGTTTTTGAAGCTAATGTCGAAAGGTCTAGCCTGTATCTTCTTCTGAAGCATAAATTCTTCGGATCAAACATCAGCTATCCCACTCATTGCTTTTCTCGTTAAGATATCTTTTTCTCTAATATATTATAGCCAAAATTGTTTGCTTTCTACTTTGGATTTCTTACTTTTCCTAATTTTTATGTTTTTATTCTTCTATTGGAATCAACAGAGTTAGAGATTTCCAACTAAATGTCTGCCAAGGAGGAAGATGGGAAGATTCGTGCACATGTTGTATATAATGGGAGTGGTTCTAGAATTAGTGAAATTGGGCTTGATAATTATCCTATTTATGAGTGTGACTCTAGCAAAGGCTTACCATATGCTCCTGTAGATTTTCCAAATGCTGGTGATAAGTGGGGTTAGCGGGCAGGGAAATGAGTTTCAAGTTCTTTTACCTTTAGAGATAGATACTTGTATCTTCCGAAGCATTTTTAGGCTCCAAAAGGTGGACAAAAAAATGCATTTCGAAGTAATATTTCGGTTGAAAAGTATCTTCATTCCGAGTATAGTGACATGGATATGAACAAATTTTTTTGCTTCATTTAGTTGGATATTTCCTTCGATGAAGTCGCCATGCTCAATAGGTTAGCTTTTCGGTATATAGCATGTAGATATTTATTTGGTTGTTTGCTTCAATTAAAAAAACACTTAACACATCTTTTTATTGACTTGATGCCAAATTTGTTTTCTTTTTAATCAGAAATTGATTTTGACTCAGATATGATAGAGAGGGCTACATCTTTAGGGAAAGAATTGCAGTCTTTACTATCTGATTTTCCTATAAGAGCCATTACTTGTATTGCTGGTAATGAAATTTGTAGCAATTTAGCAAAAGAAAATCCTTTTCCAGCCATGGTTTGGGATATTTGTTGCATTGAACCTGGTTTTTCCAGAGGTTATTATTGTATCCTTTACTTTAGAAATATGATGGGTACATTTTTGTTTATGTGAAGCAACAATTGATGGATACATATGTGGATATGTTTCCTATCTAGATTATGCTATACGAGTTTACATGGCTGAGAAAATTGGAGGAAGCATCAATTTGGATGCACAATATTCATGTCGATACTGTGATTCAAGGATGGATTTGATTTCACATGCTTTGATGCTTATAAACACCTGCACATTTGTTTCTTCTTTCGATGACATTGAAAAGATTTTGAATGTTGGCATTCGTATTTTGCGTGGCTCACAAAAAAGAAGTGGAAAAGAGTTGTTGCATCATACTGAATAAATCAAGGCAAAGGTATTGGTAATTGATGAATAGTATTTTTTTCCCTTATGATTCTATCTTTTTTTCTTTTGAGTTTTACAGTTACATGAATGATTAATTTGATAATAATATCAGCTTACAAAAGGAGTTTGCATTCAAGTTATTATCAAAAAGGAAGGTTGTGTGGATAGCACTAGTAACTTCTCTCCCCTCTCATCATCTTGTTTGTGTTTATCAGTTACTTTGACTTGAATATTTGTATCTGAGCAAGACATTTCAGTAAGTTTCTTTCTAAATCAATTGTGGGTCTTTCTGGTGGTACGTTTCTTTGTAAAATACAATCTAATTTTGGAAAAAATAATGTACTACTATCGTGTCGAAGAAATGGAATGGATGTAATTTTTAGTTGGTTCTTGGTCGTTATAGCTATATTAGGAAGGGAAATTTGGCAATGTTGAAATTGAAAATTTTAATTTGGAACTTTTGTACTACGTTCCTTGACAATTGAGAGGGAAAATGTTAGGCCATTATTGGCGAATGACGGATAATTTTTGAGGTTATTGATTTGGTTAGTATGACTTACTATATAATATATGTTGTTGACTAGAAAATGATTAGAAATTGTTTAAATTTTGTTTCTTAAAAGCTTAAGGACAAGTATGATTCTCTGTTCTAAAGATTGATTATCATGAGAACAAAATTGTGAGTAGATAATAATTTCATAAAGATAATTACTTGAGGGTTATGAGAAATTATTAATTACGATCTATAGTAGAGAGTCGATCTTGCTTCAGCAAATTTACTTACGGGTGGATTGAATTCAATAAGTTCTTAGTTAGTTTCGATGTAATAATTTTGTTATGGTTCTAGGTTTTTATAAAATGTTTTATATATTATTATAGATAATTAATTTTTAGGTGTATTAATGTATTATATAAAAATAATTAGATTAAGTTTTTGAGGGGAAATAAGACTTAACTATACACTTGCTATTTGAGAAATACTAACCTTGATACATTAGTTAGTATAAAATTTTAGGAATTTCGTTTTAGTAATATGAGAGTCTACGGATTGGTTTGCTGATATATTATGCATACTTGATAAATAGGAAACATTCTAAAGCATTGAGAAAAGGAAACGCATCAGTGATGTAGCTTGCTTGACTTCAAATATTTGGTGGAGGTAGGTTATGGGTTATTTTATTTGATATATAGACTCTTAATGGTCCTTGATAAATATTGAGTGATATGGTGAAGTTCCCGATTTACTTGATTGTTTATGATTTTTCTGAAATCCATAGATTCTGAAATTAATAATCTTTAGCTGTCTCTATCGAAGTGATGTTTTTAATAAGGAATACTTGATAAAATACTTTTATTGCATTCTAAAATAGGGATAATAAATGATAATTTAACAATATTGATTTATCTGAGTGTCACATTTCGATACTATTTTATTGATAAGAGTAGGGTCTTGATTTCTTTGAAGCGTAGAGTTTCCAAGGCTTTCAAGAAGTAAAAATTAGTGAATCCTCATAGCATCCGAGGACACCACCACTATGTTGTATTTTATGTTCTTTTCTATGATTAGACTTTTATGGATTGTGACCCAAGACTATTGTAGTTATGATGTCATAGATTGTTTTTGAGACGTATGTTAGAAGTTTTATGAAATGATTCCACATTATGTTTTGAAAGAAAAGTTTTAATTTCGCACTACTTTTCATATTTACGCAATGAATAAGTGCCTAAGGTCTTGTATAAGACCTTGTAGAGGTCAAGTACCCCGTGTTCCTACTTGAAGTATGTCCTAACTTCTAGGATGTACATTGGATCGTGAAACTCCATGTTCTAGGTTATTGATACACATTTCTAATGGAATGTTTATATCATATGTGAACACAGTGAATTGGTGATATATCTATGAAAAAAATTAAAGTAAAAATAATAAGTATTGAAGGCTAGTAGGTCTATTCTAACATTGCTTATATAAACACTTTTGAGTGAGAATTTAAATTTTCATTTCAGATAAAAGCAAGAGGCATGTAACACTATTTTAGATATTTTGTTGTTAGTATTAGTTGCACAACTCTTCATCTCTCAGTTGATTATCTGTTTCATGGATATCAATATATTGGACTATAGTTGCTCCCTATTGAAATTCCATAGGTTCATATATGACATGCTAAATATGATGGTTGGGGAAATTATTGTTGGTTTATGTCATAGTCCTCAAACTATTTTTTCTCATATCAATAGTACTTTGCTTTACACTTGTGTTGTATCTATAGTTTGTGAGGAATTTTTTTTATCAGGTTACAGACTCTTCGGTAATTTATAAAACAGAGATAGAACATTCTAGCTTTTGCTACAAGTTTGATTTTTTAACATCAAATAATAGGATCATATGTAAAGCCTCATGTTTATTTTCATTGCATGGGATGTGCAAAAATGAATGTGACTTGATAACTGCTCAATGAGTGGCCTTAAATTACATGTAAAACATACAAAACTCTAATACAGGTTTGATGAGTATTACAATACATCAAATTGAGAATGAGATAAGAGATGGAAGTCAGATAAAGTCAATAGTCAGTACTTTGAATTGTGTTATGCTCAACTGTACATATAGCAACCAGCTTTTTCAGATTCCTTCTCTATGGTGATCATACCTTTGATGATTTACTCCCCAACTTTGATGGTCAACATGAAATTCCTTATGGCTCATTACTTAATGATGTGGTGCGAGTGAGCTATGTGATCCACTTGATGCTTGTTTTCCCAATTGTATTCCTTTCCCTTCTCCTCAATATGGATGGCCACTTTTTTCTCTGTGCAATTCCTATAGCCTATAATAATAGCAAATTCCTTTCAGTCATATCAACTCTCGTCTATCTCGTATTTATTGGAGCAAATTGTGTACCTAAGATCAGGGATGCCTTCTAGTTTACTGGCGCCACGACTACTGTCTTTGTTGGGATATACTACATGTGGCGTACACTACGGAAATCAAGGACATTGTGATGAAGTTAAAGATGTGGATGAGGACATATCACTTTTCAGATTTGATGAAGTAACACCATGGATCAACCTTAAGACTTTTTTTTGTACCGGTAAAGGATAAATTGACGCGATAAAATTAAAATAAAATGTTGAAAGGGTCTTAAGTTTCGTTACATTGATCTATGCTTTTCACATAACATAAATAAAATTTATCGTGTGACAAATTGTAATCACAATTATTTTCAGAACATGAGGAAAGATAAGTTGAGTAAAATCCAGACACGTGAGGAACAACCTCACGGCAATGTTGCTGAGAAGGAACAACCTCATGAAAGCACTACTAGTCAGGGTACTTGGTTATAAAATTTAACACTTATGTTATTAACATCATCTTTGCAATAAATTCTTTTCATCTAATGTAATAATTTTTAC